>NW_010729290.1:144495-188857 GCF_000365185.1 Nelumbo nucifera | reverse complement strand
GGGGGGGGGGGCAGGGGGAATAGGAGATTTAGAAAAAATACAAACACTATTGGTACTTTGAGATCTCCATATGATGAATATGACCTACGTTATCTAGATATAGCAAGGATATGGCATGGATATGCTCCTGTTTCCACTCTTCATATGCTGTCCTGATTTCTGTTGCTTATTTTCTCTAAATAATGGAGGCAAGTTTTGTCTTCAGTGTTTCTCAATCACCTGATTTGACCTTTATGTGGTATCCTGATTTTCCTCCCTCTCCCCCCACCCCCTACTTTTGTTCCTTTTTTTTATTTTTTTTATTTTAGTAACTTCAGCCTTCAATAAAACACATTTTCATCTCTACCAAGTATACCAACTACCAACATGAAAATATCATATTAAGGGCATGTCTTTTGGTGAATGAGACATTAAGTATGATTTCCAGAAGTTACTCTTGATTGAGTATTTGAGTAACTTAATTTTTTAACATGAATTGTCATGGGTCCAGATGGAAATATTCTTTATCAAGTAAGGTGGTTAGAAGCTTGTTTAGTAGCTCGTATTGTCAATTTTGAGTTGGAAGTGGAGGAAGTTTTGAATTGGGTCTATGCTGAATGGCAACTGAGAAGTTAGAAAGTTAAACACAGGAGAGTGGAATCCATTGGTTGGATCAATAAGCAAAGTGGGTTGTAAAAGCTTGGTTTGGATCAACGGTTTTGGTATTCCACTTCATGCATGGTGCTTATAGACATTCCACTTGTCAAGCTGTCAAAGAAGAGATGGTGAAAGATGGTTTCAATGAAGGGCTGGTGGACAAAGAAAATACAAGCCAGGGTTTGGGGATCAGAAATTCTAGAACAAAACCTATTTAAGAAGTAGAAGGAAGAGGTGAAGAGGTTTCAGAAGAATATTTTCAAGAGAGGGAGTTGGAAATGGATGAAACTCATGTTGTGTAGGGTGAGTTAGATCTGAAAGAGGATATATGGTGTTGTTTTATTTCTACTTTTAGTGCTTGATTCTTTTATTTTAGATCACTTTTGATGTTTTCTAGGTATACCAATTAAGGAAACACACTAAATTATTCCAATTTTTTATATAGAGAATTATCACCTACACAACTCATAGGTAGGGCATGAACGACCTATAGGTGAGTTTAGGAGGGTTAGGATGGGTTTAGGTGAGATTTAGGACAAAGGAGAGTTTGGTTAGGGTAAAAAAAGGTTTAGGGACTTGAATGCACAAATTATAGATTTACCCCAAGATGGTAAAACATTTGAAATAGTAAAGAAAATTGGTTGTAGAGGGTATAGTTTTCAAGGCGCCAAGGTGAGGCTAAGCAACAAGGAGGGTGCTTGGTTGCCAAGGCGGTGGATTTTTTTTAAATAAAAACCATGAATCCTAGGGTAATTCTCTAAGTTACACAGCAACCAGAACCATCTTTCATTAATAGTTATCTATAATTTTCATTGAAAAGTATAAACTTTATATTAAAACATAGAAAATCAACATATTCATGAGAAGAAAAAGAAGAAAGAAAAAAAGTTAGAAAGAAAATTTGTGTTAATTGAACCTTAGCAAATAAGAAAGTTATAAAAAGAAACTAGTATATAAATCCACGAAATGAAGAATTTAGTTTGATAATGTAAATTTTATTATTACAATCACAAAAAATAAAGAATATAAAAATGTTTTGTAGTGTTGTGTACAAAAAAAGCTAGGTGCTTAAATGAGGTGACCCTAGTCATCACCTTAACAACTATGGTAGAGGGTAGGGGTGGATTTGAGCCAAATATTTGGCTATTTGAGCTCGGCCTACCAAAAAACTATGGAGCTCGAGCTCGGCCCACCAAATATCTGGTTTGAGTAGGGGACTTGGGATCAATCTGTGAGCTGTGAACGAGCTCGACAAAGTTCCTCGTTCGCTGGAAGTCCTCTCTAATGGGTTATGACATTGTGGAGAGAGTTGAGAAGATGATGAGTTCGCACTTGAGGGGTTACTTGGTTAAAGAAGAGTGGTGAGAGTAAGTGCTTTGACTGAGAAGACTTTAAAAGAAGCTAAGCAATTGGTCAAAGGGGGTAAAATTGAGGTTGGCTTGGGAAGGAAACTTTTCTCAAATAATTTTGAATTTAGCCCTTTGGGTGTAAGTTGTCCATCTTTTGTTGATATTGTCCAAAAGGGGGCCACTTTGGATCCATTTCCATTGTGGGACCCATCCTAGGCTAAGGTGAACAAGGGGTCGTGTAATGACATGGTTCTATCTGAACCACCAGGTAAATGCTACTTTTTCAAAGGGCTTATGTAACAAGTCAAGTGGTCATGCAACGCAACGCAAGCTTTAGTCTCAAGATGTAAAGTTGGTTGGCCAAGACCTGGACTAGTAAACTATGGGTTGAAGGTTTTAGAAGTTGGGTGTTTTCTTTCTTTTAGAAAGCATGTGAGCAGAGCCCTTTTGCTTCGGTAGACCCTTTGGCTGGTCTATTTTCTTATCTTCAGGGGGGGATCAGTGGGAAGAAAAAGGGAAATTCTCGTTTCAGGACAGGCAGTTTGGCAACACGACTGAGCTTTAGCAATTCAACTAGGAATGACAGACTGTTGATCCCTAAGAGGAATTTCAAATGCATTCATAAGAAGAAGAAGATTAGTATAGCTGTTCAGTCGAAGAGAAAGAGATCTGATGATATTTGGGAATGGGTGGTAACAAAATTCAACTAGGAAAATAGTTAAGTCATTCCTAGACAAGAAAGCTTTTCTTTGAAAGATGGTCCTTATCAAGAAGACAAAGCAATGGAAAGTTTGCCTTTTTCTGTTGATTCGAATGTTGTGGATGTTAACTGTGGCCAAGAAAAAAAAATCTAGGAGATTCTAGTAACATAGGAAGGGGCGGAGCAAGAGCACCTTCAGGTTGTTTGCTTCGGAGAGGTAGGGTTTGCTCTCCCCCTGTCTATGATTGAGGGAGAGACAATGGCAAAAGTTAAAGATTTTAGGAACAAAGTTCACTAGAGCTAGATGAGGTCTCTCTTTTGGATGTTTCTTTGACTTTAGTTTTGAGGTCAGTAATTGCTGAAGAGGATTATTACAAGTGATCAAGTTGGTAAGAATTCTAAGAAGAAAGAGGTTTTTTTTTCTCAGAAGTTCTAGTGGGGAAATTGGGAAAAGATCTTGGTAGGAAGAAGCAGGAAATATGAAAAGATGGGTTGTTGAGATAGTGCTTGTTGAAATCCTTAGGGAATGCCAAGGTCTTCTCGAAGTTGAAAGATGGACCAGTAAGTACAGGCCCAAGTAGCAGATTCAAGAGTGACAGAAGGAAAAAATTGAAAGACAAAACTTGCTTGCTTAGAGACTATTGTTGAGAAAGATCTTTGCAGGGATTGCAGAAATCTTTCTGGCGGCAAGAAAGATCTTTGCAGGGATTGCAGAAATCTTTCTTCTGTGTTTTCAGCTCTGAAGAGGATGTGAGTATATCTTCTATAAAGGCTGCCACCCCCTCCTTATTTGTAGCCCCAAAGGATCAGCTCCTAATCCAATTAGGAGTTGTTGATCCAAATATTTGGATCAAAACATCTCTTCAGGTGATAAAGATAAACCCTTATCTTATCTACAGATTGGATCAACCTTCTCATAATCTTATTAGGAGGTTTCCAGATCCAAATCACATTTAGATCTGGACTCTCTGAGTGGATAGGGTTAAGTCCCTATCCTATCTGCTAATCCATCTCAGAATTCGCCCATATTAACTTATTAAATAAGTCCAGTTCGAAATGGGCTTTAGGCCCATTAAGCTCATGTGCTCATTTAACCTTCCTAACTGCTGCCTAGTTGGGCTTCCTTATATGGCGTGGGAACCAAGCATTGATCTACACATCAGCCACATGGGTTCAGCCCAGCCTTTGTCACAAGGCCTGGCCGAATACACTGCTATGGACAGTGCACCCTTTGAAACCCATCAAATGGGCTCTGTGGGCCCAACACTTACCCTAAGTGGTCCCTGGGCCAAGCCACCTTGTAACACCCAGGGAYTGTGGGCAGATGCAAGATTAGCCCATTAGGTATTATCCTCAATGGTCTTACACTTAACCTCTCAGCCCATAATGATCAAACACTACCCGACAAGAGAGGACCTCTCCCTCGACTGTTAGGAACAGTGTTGCACTCTCTACTTATATGGATCCCCGGAATTAAAACCTTCTTACAAACATTTTACAAACCATAATATATATACTCTTATATCTCATATAAAATATATTTTGCAAAACAAATCTCAACGATTGAAATCGGATGCCGGCAGTCTTGGTTTCCATCAGTGAGAGTGCATCCCTGATCATTACCTTTGTCTGACAAAGGGGCCGATTCTATCACTATGATCACCCACTCAGATGAATTTTTAGACTGTCCCAACATACCCAGGTTTTGACCCCCGCTAAGGATCTCACTGATTGGTACATCAAAGACAGCCCAATCTGACACCTAGTGCAGTATCATAATCGAGTCTAGGGGTGGTGTAAATTTCCAGTTTTGCCCATTAATATCCAAGGTTCAGGGCAACACTGGAAATCTGGTCTAGTTCAAAGATTCAATTAATCCTACATTGTATGTGCCTAGGGTCTCACCCTTGCAGCTGAGACAGGCCACCCCAACCGACTTGGTGGCACAACAGTGTCAGCCTTATCAGGATAAGTCTCCCCAGACCGACCCACTGGCTGTGAACATTCTAAACTAACACGAGTCTCATTAGGTGTCCTGTTTAAGGGTATTTCACAGAAACATACCAAAGGAACATGAATCAAATATGCACTTTTATTCATTTACAATAAATTCATAAAGTACATCATTCTGATTGAAGCTAAGGGCATACAAAACTGTCCAACAGTATAAATATTAAGGATGAATGTGAGCCCATATCTCAACTCATGATCTTTGTCTCTGTTTCTCTTCTCTCGCCTACTTTTTCTTTTTCCTACTTATCCATATATTCTATTCTACATCAACCATGTTTTATCTCTTCACTAAGATGTTTATATTTATATTGCATGCTATTGCCCAGGCAATAGGCCTCCAACACACCTGAATGTCTTCATTTTCTTCTTGATTAGCAATGCATCTACATACTTCATATTTTCAAATTAATGGCTAATGAGATATAGTGAACATTGAGACTACTAGAGTTTCATCAAGATTGAATAAAGGAGAGCGCCTTTGTATTAGCTTCCATGAAATGATCCTCCCAATTCCTTAGAAAGTAGAAATCTGTCTAGATATGTTAAGATTTGGAGTATGATGCCTGTTCGGCAACTTGTATTTTTATAGGAGTTAATTACTCATAAAATGTTTCAATTATAAGGTTAGCTACTATTCAGTATAGTTGAGGATTCTGGTAGAACATGTCTAGCACTGGTAACCAGGCGAGTTTGTGACCAAATAGGATCCTATTATCAGAATAGTTATTTTGTTCATCCAGCTATAAAGTTTCCTGTTTATCTTTTTTATGCTATATGGAAGTAATGGGTCTCCTATGCTGCTTTGTTGCAGGCCAACCATGCTCTCTTGGAAGAAATCAGGGAGACAAACCAGCGGTTAATAGATACTGTTGTGGATATTAGTGACGAGGATATTGATCCGACTACAGGGGCAGCTGTGGTTGAAGGTGGTGAGGGTACCATTGTTAAATGCTCCTTCAGTGCTGTGGCTCTCAGTCCAAACTTGAAGTCTCAGTATGCTTCAGCACAGATGGTTGGATTTCTGATTCCTAACCTTTTATCTTAGCATATTTTTACTTCGTTTTGCTCGTATTCATTATGCATTTACCGTTAGTGCAGTCACCGATTCTACCAATACGGTTGCTTGTTCCAACAAATTATCCGAAGTGTTCCCCTATACTATTGGACAGGTTGCCAGTTGAACTGAGGTAAGACAATGAAGAATCCATGCATTGTTTTATTTATGGTTCTCTAAAATTGCATCCAACTCAAGTATGGTGTCCCTCTGAGAGACTGCATTCAACTCAGTATCTTATGTTCTGCTGGTTTTGTTCTTTGAATTCCGTTCACTGGTCAAAGAGGTTTCCTGCACTGCGATCTCAGTGTCCATTGAAGTGGATGCAAAGTTCTTTTGTTGATTGGAACTTTGTCTATTGTCTTCTCATATTTTGGGATTCTTTCTCCTTCATTTAGTGTTCCTCTCCTAAAAGTAATCTTCCAGGGAATGCCTTCTTTCTTTCTAATGTGAAATCTTGGTTTCTGCACGATGCAGCAAAGAGTATGAAGATCTTTCAGTAAAAGCAAAGTCAAGATTTAGCGCATCCCTTCGCAGCCTTTCACAACCAATGTCACTTTGGGAAATGGCAAAGACTTGGGATATTTGTGCTCGTGCAGTAGTTTCTGAATATGCCCAGCAGAGCGGTGGGGGAAGCTTCAGCTCGAGATATGGTACTTGGGAGAACTGTGTCAGTGCCTCTTGACCATCTTGTATCCTTATGATATTGGTTCTGTTGTGTATGGGGCAATGACTTCAGGGAAGCAATATATGAGATTCATGATAGCTGCTCTTGTTGCCATGCACTCAACTAATACCCAAGTGATTGCCTAGGCAGATCTATGGGCTAAAAGGACTATAGCACGGAATTGTAAGCTGTAGAACATGTGACAATAATGTTTCAGATTTGGCTCAAGGGTACACACAAAGATTTGGGTCAATGCCAATGTAATACTTTACACTTTACAGCTTTTGATAGTGCCAGAAATCTTCATTGTAAACTGGGCTAGCATTGGCATTTTATCCGAAACTGCCTTTTGTCAGATTGTATGTTTTTTAATACAATATCTTATCTGGTTTAGCTTGTACTCCGGTTGTACAGTTTCATGTTTTATCTCAAGTCAGACTTATTGATTGTGTTTGTTTGTCATTTTTCTTTTCTCTTTACGGTTTATATTTTTATTTTGTTTTTCTCTTTTTTCTTTGCTGTTTACAGACTGGTGGGTGGTTACTGTCAAACCGGATGACCCAGTTATTAGGGAGATGGGATCGGCTACCCAGAGCACGCTACACAGGCGCCCCACCGCCCATCCCCTCTGTCCATTGGGAATATCTCCCCATTACAAGCATGGGAGATGTTCCCAGTGCACGGAGGGGATCAGCTGTGCGGTGTGCTCTGTGGGCAGCCGATCCGATCACGTTATTAGGTGATGGTTCATATTTTGAGTTATTTTTTATATTTATATGTTTTAGGTTTAAAATTTTTGAAAATTCCAACTATATCCCAGCATTTTTATCTAGGCAATTTTTGCCTTGTTATGTTTTCCTACCTTTGCCTGCCTTTCTCTACCTTTTCCTTCAAATCAGACACAGCCTTAGGGTTTTAGAGTTCAGAGGAAACAGAGGAAAAAGAGGTTCAGCTTGAGGTTTTGAGAACAGTCAGTCTGTCACCGTTCAAGAAGCGATGTAACACCGGTGACTATTGTAGTTAATGCTGGTCAGCTACAATAGGATTAGGGCAATTCACACCCAATCATTTAGGACTTGGGTATGTTTTAGTTTCTAATTTCTAATGATCAAAGTGCAGAATCTCAGGTTGGTTTTTCTTTGATTATCTAATCTCAGGTTGGTTGTGCCGTTGATTTATTCAATGGCACAACCATTCATTCTCAAGTAATCAACGGTACAAGCATTGATTATCTTTTTTTTTTTATTTTTCTCTGATTCTCTTAATTCTTTAATGGCGGCACAATCTTTTGAATTCCAGACATTATTTTGTTCCAATTGATTTATATAAATTTCCTTTGACTCAAAATGTCATTCTTGCCTCTCAATAAAGTGATCGGACAACTCTATTCGGTCAGTTTTGCTTTCTGTTTGGAGGACGATATGTTGTAGATGTAGAGCTTGGACGCCATTGTCCTCTAAGTTTTGTTGTAGGGAAGGGTTTTCTTTCTAAAAGTTTGACATAAAGTGGAAGGAGTACTTTCGGAACAAATAACCATGACCCATGCTTCTAAGCATTTTCAACTCAATTTAATTAGATGGTAATATGGAAGATTGATGAAGTAAATTGGTTGTAATTTGTAAATTATAAGGGGTATTTTAGTAAAATGTGAATTGTAGGTAGGTTTTGTTAATCTGTTAAACTATGAGTGTTTTAGTAAGTGAGCATTCATAATATCACCTCTTTTTGCTCATATGTGATCTTTTGTCTTTATGCCTGTCATCTAGGGGTACAACTTGGGTGGGCCCTAACCCGACCCAATCTGAATTTTTGCATTGTTGGGCCCAAGTTTTTGGGCTGTGGGCTGGACCTGGACCAAAAAATTCAAGCTTAATCTAAATTTGGGTTGGGCTTGGGGTAGCTTGAGCCTAACTTGAGCTCAGCCCAACCCAACCCAAGCAGGCTATATAAAAATATATTTTTCCTAATTATATGTACATATTTATATGTATAAAATATGTATATACATTGATAAATGGAATATGTACATATTTTCAATCAATCCTACTCTTAAAATTGGGTCATAAAGGTCAATAAAAGGATAGTGGAATTACATGTTTTGATGAAAGAGAAATTCAAATTGTATGTGAGAAGGATGTAAGACTCAACAAATTGCATCTTCCCTATCCCTATCCCCTAATTCAACCCAAATTTGAAAAGAGAGAGTGAGTATGAAGATGAAAGTAGGTTTGTGGGTGTTGAGAATTCTAGAACGAGAGAGAGAGAGAGAGAGAGGGACGAAGATTAAATCCCACATGTGTGTTCCTTTCCAATTGTTTCTTTATGTGATTAATTGACATACAAAATGGGTGAGAGGATTCTAAACCCCCATGTTTTGTGAGCATAATGTATATACTCAAATTCAATGATTGCCAATGGGCTATTTTATAAGCTTTCCCTGGACAAACATGGATTCTTGCCTTAATGGTCATAGTTGATGCTTGAGACTTCCAAAGAGTTAAGTACCTCTCTCTCTCTCTCTCTCTCTCTCTCAATCTTATGGGCTGTTATCATGTTAGATCTCTTCAAGTATTGATTTTCGCATGAGATGGTGTAAGATTCGTATGGTTTTTGGACTCAATGCATGATGGATTCAATGGTTTTTGAAGCATGTCCTATGCTGAAATTGCAGGTGCTGAGTGTTCCTTTTTTATCCCAAGATGTGACATATGATTGTGGAAGCATTCCTTATGCTGAAATTTGAAGTTCTATGTTGGTTTTGAATTCATTATATGATGAACATGGTGGATTTTGGGCATTGTTTTCAATGCTGAAATGATATGTTTAATGACGAGTTTGGAACAACATATAAGCATGATGATTTTAGGTTCAAATGTCAATGTTGAAATGTGAATGCCCATGCCAAGAAATAATAAGAATGATGTTTCAGGAAGTTCATCCATGCTGAAATGTTGTTTTTCGCAAGCTTTTAGAATCAATAGTTGAAGGAAAGTATTGCCTTAGGATGAGGCTTTATGCTGAAATATGATATACAAGTTACTTCCAAGAATAATGAACAATTCATGTGAAGGTATTGGGTTGCTTGAGTTTAAATAATGGGGGGTTTTGATAATCATTTAAACTAATGGGGAACAAGTCACATAATTGGAAATCTAAAACTTGAATGTTGGAACTCAAACAAAATGTGTGGGGTAGGAATTGGGAGAGAGATTTAAGGTTTTCTTTAGGTAAGAAAGTAGGCATTGTAATTTAAATTCCACGGCTTAACCTTGAATAAAATTCAAGCAACTAGGGTTTGTTAGCTTTCCAATAAAATTGATTGGGTCTCAGGTGTAACAAGAGAAAATAATTCAGCTTAAGGATAGGAACTTAGATTTTACTTTTTACTAATAAATAATAAAGAATGAACATAAATCAATTCAACTTAAATTAACATAACTCTCCTAAAGATTGATCAAACCTTTAGTTTTATTACTTCAGGAATGATTTGAAGATCTTACAACATTGTTCTTGTAGATTGGTGATACGGAAAAGGGAAGAGAAAAAAAAAAAAAAGAGATTTTAGTTTTGTTCCTTTTAATATCTCCCATTGCATTCTTCATTGCACTCACTATTGGCATACACCATTTGCATTAGAGTTAAGGTCCCATGTGCTATTAAGAGAGGGGCTAGTAGGTAGTAGACCATTTGGACTTTGTTCATCTTGTGTTGCATCAAAAGCCCCCAAACCATAATGGAATTATATCACAATTGTTTCCTTTTATTACACCACAATTAAATAGTTCATTAGAAAGAAGAAATCAAACTTTATTAAACATGATCTAATCATTCCTCGTCCATTAAGAATTATCTATATCCTTTTCGGGGCATGCATTAAAGACTATGATTTACATTCTAAACTGAGTCATAGTCAAGCCAAGTCAATTCCCAAGACTCCATATGAGCTTTGGACTGACAAGAAACTAAGTGTTAGGTACTTTAATGTATAGGATTGTTTGACACATGTCAAAAAGACAAGTATGAAAAAATTGGAATCTAAAACAAGTTGCTACCTATTTGTAGGCTACCCCTAGGAATTCCATTGGATATATCTTTTATGACCCAAGAGAACAAAAAGTATTTGTTAGTCAAAATGCTCACTTTTTTAAAGAGGACTACATCCTAAGCAATCATCATCAAGAGATCATTCTAGATGAGTAGAACTTAGGGGTAGTAGAAAATAACTCACAAGTTCCAAATACCAATACCCAACTTAGAAGATCTACTTAGGTGTCCAAACCTCCTATTCATTTTGGTTATGATCAAGAAAGTTACTTGATGGAAACCATGTATAATGAGGAAGATCCCTTAACTTATATGGAAGTCATGTTAGATATGGACTCCTTGAAGTAGGTAGATGCCATTAAAGCCGAAATAGACTTGATGGATACGAATAAAATCTGAACTCTTGTAGACCTGCCCTTTGGGGTAAAAGCTATCGGTTGCAAATGGATTTACAAGAGGGAGAATGGCCCTGATGAAAATGTTGAGACCTATAAAACTCGACTTGTGGTGAAATGTTACACTCAAAAAGAAGGAATTGATTATGATGAAACCTTATCGCCCGAAGCCATGCTTATTCCATTAGGATAATGTTGTTTATAGCTGCACTCTATAATTATTAAATTTGGCAAATGGATGTCAAAATTGCGTTCTTGAATGGAAATCTTATTAAAAATATGTATATGCAACAACCATAAGGCTTTGTTGCCAAGGGTCAGGAACACATGGTGTGTAAGATCAATAGATTCATATATTAATTAAAGAAAGTTTATAGAAGTTTGAACATCCGATTTAACTCAATAGTCAAACAATTTGATTTTGAGAAAAATCCAAATGAACCCAATGTTTACAAAAAAGATAGTGAGAGACAAGATTGCATTCTTACTTTTATATTTATATGATATTCTACTCATTGGGAATGATGCATGAATGTTAACAACACTGAAAGTATGACTTTTACAACAATTCTTAATAAAAGTTATTCGAGAAGTTTCTTATATCTTGGGACTTTGATTCTATAGGAATAGATCGAAGTAGTTAATTGGATTGTCTCAGTCTACTTACATTGACAAAATAGTAAAAAAAATTCAATATGCAAGATCCAAGAAAGAATTAATTCCTTTTGGACATGGAATCACTTTCTCCAAAAGAATGCCACCTAAGGCCTTTGTTGTAGGGAGCATTATGTATGTTATGTTTTGCACTCAACCTAACATTACTCAGTTCGTTAGTGTAGTAAGTAGATATCAATCCAACATAGGACAATGGCACTTGATAGCTGTGAAGAACATAATAAAATACTTACAAAGAACTAAAGACTGTTGTCTTGTCTTCGGTGGTATTTAACTATAATTGATCAGTTACATAGATGTTGATTTTTAGTTTAACCTAGACGATAGAAAGTCTACAATTAGATATATCTTTATGTTGGGATCATATATTGTTAGTTGGAGAAGTAGCAAATAAGGGTCCACAACAGACTCCAAGATTAAGGCCAAGTAAATTGTCACAAGTGAGATTGCCAAGGAAGTAGTTTGGATGAAGAAATTCGTCTAGAAATTAGGAGTCATACCATCCAATACATCACCCATTTCATTGTTGTGTAACAATATTGGCCATTTATTAGGCCAAAGACAAGATCTCACTCAAATTCAAAACACATTGAAGGGAAATATCACATTATATTGAGACATTTAGATTCAAAATGTAGCATTAGTGAAAAATGTAGCACACTTAACAAACACACTAACACAAAAAGTGTTTAAAGGAAATGTCGATAATATGGGATTGAGGATTATGCCCGATTAGACTTAAGTGAAAGTGAGAGTTGTTAGATAGTAGAAAAATATAGAAAACCCATTAACAAAGCCACTAAAATAAAAAGTGTTTAAAGGGCACATGGATAGTATGGGATTGAGGCTTATACCCAATTAGACGCAAGTGAAAGTAGTTGTTAGATAGTATATGCCCTTAGCTCCAATTAGACTAATATACATAAACATTTATGAGTAATATATGTACATTATTGTTTTATGATCATACTTGGTGTAATTGTGTAGATTACCATTTAGATTGGACACTTATGAGACTCGTGCTACTTTAAGATATTTTCATCCATTTGGATAGATTTGGGGACTTTATCTTAATAAGGTTGACACTGGTGTGCAACTGAATTGGTGGAGCAATTTGTCTCAACTATTAGGGTTAGACCCTAAGCACATCTAATGGGTGTTTGGAAGAAGCACTAAATTCAGACCAATTTCCAATTATGCCTTAGACCTTGGAGATAGATGGGAAAAATTAAAAAATTGTACTTAGCCCCAGACTTGATTATGATACAGCACTAGGTTTTGGATTAAACTACTTTTGATGTGTCAATCAATGAGATCCATTAAGGGTTAAATATTTGGGCACATTGGGGCAATTTAGGAAATTACTTGAGTGGGTGATCATAGTGATATGATCGACCCTTTTTTCAAACAAAGTGAGTATTAGGGTTTACACTCTTTGTTATGGAAACTTAAACCACCAGTTATGGATTTCAACTGTATTTAAAATTTGATTTATAAAATGTATTTATATGTTATATTACTATTTTACAAAAAAAGGTTTGCAAGAGGTTTTAAATTTGGGTCCATCTAAGCAAAGAGTGTGACACTGCATATTGCATTTAGGGAAGAGATCTTTTCCTGTGATTAGTGTTTTGATGATTATGGATTAAGAAATTAAGTGTAAGAGACCATTATAGGGATGATTACCTGATGGGATTAATCTTACATAAGTTCATCATCCTTAGATTTTTATAAGGTGATTGAATTCACCCTAACTTATTTTATAGGTGGGGCTGAACCCCTGTGGACTTATGTGAGACCTTTTGTCCCATGCTAATAGTTGCTTATCTGGCCTATGTCTCCATGCAATGCCTAAGTTAATAAGCTATTAAAGAATATGGGCCTTCCCCATTATTAATGTAATCAGTTAAGTGATCACACGACAATTTAATTTGGATAAAAAATGGGTATGGAACACACATTCTCTTAAGAATATAATGCTTATCTAATTAGAAATAAAGTCCTCATCCAAATTTGATTTGGATTTCCTCCTAATAAGGTACCAAGAGGGGAGGAACAACTCACTCTATTATCTCTATCCTCTGGCTCTCTCCTCTTCTCCTTTACTTCCAAGAAACCCGAGTTTGAACCAGCTGTGGTGAGGATGGAAATCCTTTAACCCTTTGTTGTGTTTTAGGCAAAAACTTAAGATACAACCATGCTTACATTGCTGCAACATATCCAAGACAGTTGGGAGGTTGATTTTGCTGAAAGGGGCATAGTTGAATCAGCTTCGCATTGCAATTGCGCCATCGTTAGTTAGAGGTTGGTTTGGGTCTGATATTGTGTGTGAACCATCACTTTGGGAGCTGCTCTTGTAGACAGTGTATCAGGTATGATCAGAAATTAATTTGGGTTTGAGGTCTTGTTTGGTACAATGCAAGTTTGATTTCGAAATTTAATAGTTCAAATTATGGGAAAATCGGTTTCCTGTTTGGGTTGGAAAAAATTTAAAAATTCGGCCAGCCACTAGATCTGTTTTGTCCATGTTTTTAACCTATCCAACAAAAAATTGGTAATTAGCGCTAGACAAGCCCAATGGGCTAGCAATAAAGTAAATAAGAATGATGGTGCAAAACTTGAAATGGCACTCCAAGAAGGATCTCCTTGCTAATAGGCTAGCAATGAGGAATTGTCGAAAGAGGAAAAAAAGAAGAAAAAGAAAGAAAAAAAGAAAATGGAAAATATCAAGCTAGACTTGTTAATTCTCTAAAGTTAGGGGTAAAGTGGACTTAAGAAGAATCTCCTTGCTAAAGGTAGAATCAATCAAGAGAAATGAATGTTTAAGTAAGTGGAGTGATTAATCATTTGAAGCATGGCAGAATTATCATTGGGACTAGAGATGCTGAATTTTATAATATATTTATAATAATGAAACTTAGAAAGAATATGGAGTTATTGTAAAACCTATAGTAAAACATAGAAATCAGAGAAACACTAAGATAGGTTGTGATTTTATATCTATCCAATCAATTGTATTCTAGGTAGAGGCTAATAAAGAAAAGTTGTTAAACAAGATACCCATCGTATTAAAATTGAAAGTGATCTTAAAATGTATAGTGGGCCATAAAATCTAGATATGCTTTCCTTTGGAAGAAAGCTATAACTGATGACATGGATTCAATAATGTTTAACAAGTGGGTATTAGTACATTTGTCTTCGGGATCAAAATAAATCACGTGTAAATGGATATTTATAAGAAAATACAATACTTATGGATTCGTTTAAACTTTTAAGGCTAAATTGATATCCAAATTAATGGTTCAGTCAAAGAGAAGGCATTAATAATTTTGACACTTATGCACTTATGGATAGAGTAACTTTTATTAGACAATCATAGCACTAGCATTCATTTATCGTTTCATTAAATGGATGTTAAAACAACTTTTTTTAAATGGTAACTTAAACAAAGAAGTTTATATTGTACAACTAAAGGCATTAATTTGTCATTCTTGGAAATGAGATGAAAGTTTATAAATTGATTAAATATGGTTTGAAACAAGCACCTAAACAGTGGCATAAGAAATTTGACTCTAGTACTTTAGTTGTTAGATTTAAGCATAATATTGTTGATAGATGCATTTATTCAAAGTTTAATGAAAAGTTATGGTGTGATTGTGGGTCTTTATGTTAATGATATACTTATTGTTGTTACTAATATGATTGGCATTAATGAAACTAAAAACTATTTGTATTCTGTTTTCAAAATAAAAGATCTAGGAAAAATAGTTACTATCTTGGGAATTAAAGGTAAGAAACATAGTATGGGTTATGCATTGAGCCAATCACATTATATTTTAAAAGATACTTGAGAAATTCAAGCATTTAGGATTTAAGGAATATAGCACACCATATGATTCTAGTATAAAATTAGTGAAAATTTCTGATAGAATTGTTCTACAACTTGAATATATTAACGCAACAAAAAAATTAACACATGCTATGCTTTGTACTAGACTTGATATCGCATCAACTGTGTGTAAATTTAATACGTTTATAGGAAATCCTACTACAGAGCATTGAAAAGCAATTGGGAAAGTCCTAGGATACCTTAGAAGGTCCTTGGTACTTCTTTTGTCCTATTGTAATTATCTAGTTATACTAAAAAAGTACACTGGTGCAAATTAAATTACTATAATGGAGATGACAAATTCAACATTGGATGGATCTTCATTCTTGGTGGGAGTGTGATCTCTTGGATGCTGAAAAGAAAAACCTGTATATTTCATTCTACCTTGGAATATGAATTCATAACCTTGGTAGCTACTATAAAAAAAAGCTGGATGGATTTGAAATTTATTGTTAGACCTAAAACTATGGTATAGTCCTATGCCTCAAATTTCCATTTTCTTTGATAGTGAAACAATTCAATCAAAAGCTTATAGTACCTCCTATAATGGCAAGTCTAGACATATAAATTTGAAACATGAATATATTAGGCAATTAATTCAGGATGGAGTTATCACTATAACATATGTGAAGCCAAGTAAAAATTTGGTTGATCCTCTTACCAAGGTATTGCCTAGAGAATAGGTAAGAACAACAATTAAATAGATGTGACTTAAACCCTTTACTTACTTACAAATAATGGCAACTCAACCTAAACTGGAAACCATCTATCTTGGGTTTAATGGGTAACAAGTTACTTTGATGTAATTGATAGCACTAACATTAAGACATCTTTCACTATGACATAAAAGTATTAAAAAATGTTGTTTGTTACAATAAGAGGTTGACTTGAACTTTTGATGAAAATTTTAAATGTATTAAGTGATAAAACTCATAGTGGAATTTCACCTATATGAATATAGAAGTGGTGTTGCTTTTCATTTGAGATAATAGTGTGGGCAAATTTCAAACTCTTGTAAAGACATGA
Organism: Nelumbo nucifera; assembly: GCF_000365185.1. The sequence goes on along the minus strand of NW_010729290.1, from coordinate 172,409 downwards.
CATTATTATTTGTATAAGTATTTCTAATCTAGCTTAAGTGTAATTGGTTTATGGTTTTAACACCAATAAATAAGACAAGACGTTGGGATACTTGTACTAATTGAAGGTTTAAGATGCAAACACCTTTTTGTATGTATAATAATTTTAAGTTAAGAGAGACATATGCAATTAATCAATCAAAGTGGGGGATTATTGGATATAGAGACTTGGTACCATATAATGTACATGCACACATGCATGTGTATGTTGCAATGAACTTCTTTAAAGACACTTTGTTTACACTTCATGCGTGAGCCTATACTAGAAGGTACTTAACAATGAAAAAGTTTAATGCATTTGACTATAGATAAAAAGGTTATAATATGCAATAATTCATCATGAATAATAAACTTATCATGTGGACCCATAGCTTGTATCATTTCAGGATTCTTGAAAAAATATCAAGCATCCCATAAAACAACCAACACTTGTTAAGCTACCTATCAATGCACTCAGTGTTATGGAATTAATATAAATGATGAACCTAATTATAAACTAAGAAGGCTTTCCATTTGTCAAAACATTAGAACCATCTAATGCAATTGAACTTTTTTTTTGATAAATAATAATGTATGTGAGTTTTAGTAGGCCATAGAGTTGAAGAACCAAATGAAATGCACAAGTCTTCCTTATTATGCTACAATGCAACATTTAAGTATCACTAGAATACCTAAAACTTTTTTATGAGAAACTAAAAGAACTAGTTGACATGGTTACCAAGTATCCATGCTGCAAATGAAGTTATCATCTAAAAAAGAAGTTGTAAAAGTATAATCTTGGGTTTATGAATTACCTAAACTAAGTGAAGAGAAACTTCAAAACACTTTCAATTGTGGACTTTGTGGAGCTGGCTTTAAATAGAACAGGTTAGAAAAACAATTCTGGTTGTTGTTGATGCATGCAAGGTGCCTCAAAAGGTATGCTTCTTTTGAGAAGTTCTTTTTAGAATTCCGATTTTCCTTTTCTAAATTGATTTTCTTTTTCCATTTCTAGATTGATGAAGTGTTGGAAGGAGTGGCGAGTCTTAAAGATAAGTCACTTAATTTGATAAGTGGATGGCCAAATTCTCTGATAAGTGGATGGAAAAATTCAAACCAATTAACTCTGATAAGTGGATGGCCAAAAAAACTGACATGAATCTGAACATTATGAAACCTAAAAAGTAGGAAACATAGGGTTTCACATTTACACCTAAGAGTGCTTCACATGCACACATTAAATGAAAGTACACAACAAAGCTAAAACCCTAACCCTAATAAAAAAAAAGATCAACATCAGTGAGTTGAGTTATCAACTATGACAAATTGTCATAGTTGAATTTTTTATTCATATCTCATATTACAAATAAGAAAATGACAAAAAATGGAAAATGTCATCTTCAAAGTTACCATTCCACCTTTTTTCTCTAGTGATGGCAGTAGTATCAAAAGTTGTCTCCTATGCTAAATGGTTCGAAATGGGGTGAAAGCTCTTGTCTACAAGAGTCTTGTCCTATCTTGATCATTGACGACGATTAGAAATGCCGTCTAAGTCCTTTCCGGTAGTTAATGAGAGGGGATTAAATGAGGTGGAAAGTAATAATTAAAATTATATTCCCAACCCTTACAATTAGAGATGGACTAAATATACAAATATGAGAATTTTATTTGCCATTAAAGTCGGCATTAAAACGATAATAAAATGACTTTAATTCCCTTTCTTAAACAAAGAAATAAAGGGTAATTTTAGTCCAAAAACTTTTACTTTTTATTTGTTATACCCTATATAACCGTTTATAAAACTGAGAATTGTAAGTGGTAATCATCAAAATACCCTAATATTTTGTTCAAATTCTACCCTTTTATTTGTTATACTAATTCTACTCTATTAGAGTATATCTTTTGATACATGTGCCACAGACTCGATGAAATTAGACAACTGTTCAAGGCAACTCAAACTTTTGGTCCACATGTTGCTACTGTTAGACAGTGTATGCCCTTAGCTCCAATCAGAATGATGTACATTATGACATTTAATGTAAATGAATAAAGTAGATATTTGATTCATGTTATCATGGTGTGTTTCTGTGTAATACCCTTAAACTAGACATATATGAGACTCATGTTAGTTTAGAATCTTCATAGCCGTTGGATAGATCTGGGGAGATTTATCCTGCCAAGGCTGACACTGATGTGTCGCCAAGTTGATTGGGGTGGCTTGTCTCAGCTGCTATGGTGAGACCTGAGGTACATGTAGTGTGGGTTTTCTTGAAACCCTGAATTAGACCAAAATTTCAGTATTGCCCTGAACCTTGGAGATAGATGGGAAAAACTAGAATGTTATACCTGACCCCTAGACTCGATTATGATACTACATTAGGTGTCGGATTGAACTGTCTTTGATATGCCAATCAGTGAGATCCTTAGAGGGGGTCAAAAACTGGGTATGTTGGGACAGTCCGAGAATTCATCTGAGTGGGTGATCATAGTGACAGGATCAGCCCCTTTTTCGGACAAAGTGAATGATCGGGGATGCACTCTCTCTGATGGAAACCTAAACTGCCAGCAGTTGGTTTCAACCGTTGAAATTTGTTTTGCAAAATATATTTATATAGAGATATACATACATATATATATATATTATGGTTTCAAAATGTTTGCAAAATGTTTTAATTCCCGGGATCCATGTGAGTAGAGAGTGCAACACTGTACCTTGCAGCCGAGGGAGAGGTCCTCTCTTGTCGGGCAGTGTTTGATCATTATGGACTAAGAAGTTAAGTGTAAGACCATTGAGGGTAATACCTAATGGGCTAATTTTGCATCTGCCCACAGTCATTGGGTTTTATAAGGTGGCTTGACCCAATGACCACTTAGTGTAAATGTTGGGCCCATTAAGAGCCCATGGTGATGGACTCAGGGGTTCACTGTCTTCTACAGTGAATTCGGCCAGGCCTTGTAATAGAGGTTGGGCTGAACCCATGTGGTTGATGTATAGATCAATGTTTGGGTTCCACACCATACAAGGATAACCAATTGGACAGCAGATTGAGGAACTAGTGAGCACATAGACTTAATGGGCCTAAAGCTCAATTTGAATTGGCTTAATAAGATTAATTAAAAAAGGGCGGTTCTGGGATTTAGATCAGCAGATAGGATAAGGGGTTATCCCTATCCACTCAAAGAGTCTAAATCCAATTAATGATTTGGATCAGGAAACTCTTAATTAGATTAGGAAGGCTGATCTTTATCTGTAGATAAGATAAGGGATTATCCTTATCTTCTAAAGAGAGTCCAAATCCAAATAAAAGATTTGGATTAGGAAACTCCTAATGGGATTAGAAAATCCTCTCTTTAAGGCTATAAATAGAAGAGTAGGGCAAACCGCCAAATAATCTAACAGTCTACTGAATTACAAAAGAGAGACAACACAGTTTGACTACACTATCTTCTTCTCTCCTGCTCTTGCCGCCCTACCAGTTCTATCTCCACCAGTGGGAGTGATCAGAAACAGTTCTTGATATTGCCTTTTGCTAGAAGAGGCAATCTGAAGTCGTGCTCACCAGCCCTCCATCATATTCTTGCTGAAGAATTCGGTTCTTGGTGAAGAACCGTCCTGCTAATTCTGCTTCACCTCACATCGTGTCATCTTCGGTGGAAGCAGTCTTTGGTTTTCTCCTTGGGCGTGAACACCTTCATTTGGGGTTTACTATTACTCCGTATCAGGTATATCCCTCTACTCCCTTTTGGTTTGATATCTGCTTCACCTCACATCGTGTCATCTTCGGTGGAAGCAGTCTTTGGTTTTCTCCTTGGGTGTGAACACCTTTGTTTGGGGTTTACTATTACTCCGTATCAGGTATATCCCTCTACTCCCTTTTGGTTTCATATCTGGTCCGGTTTGGTTTCAAGATTGATCCTTGAAAATGCAGTTTTCTAAAATAAGGAATGTGATTCCCACATGGGAGAGAGAGAAATTTTTGAAATTTTGCCCAACCTTCCTGCAGGGTTCAGCCATCTACTCCCTTTACTAGATGGGTGCCATGTTTTTTCCATCTTCTAATCTTTAACTCCATCTCAATCTTTTGCTCTTCTATTAAGAAAATAACCAAGGCTTGAGTGCATGGAATTTATTAATGTCTTATGAACATAAAATGACACAATTCCACTAAGAAGAGAGAGGGATTCTTCACTCAAGAGTTTTGCCAAATTCCCCTCCTATGAGGCCATGACTATTCTATTTCTTTGTTTTTTTTTATCCTTTTATATATTTCTTCTAAATTTATTCCCTTTTTAATCGCTGTGATGAACCCCCATCTTGATCTATCAAAGTTGGAACCATTTGATGGAAAGAACTATCATAGGTGGTTTGAGAAAATTATGATTTTCCTTGAGAACCATAATCTGGCTTATGTTTTGTTTGAATCTGCGAAATCAAATCAAGAACATGAACCTGATAAGAGTGTTGTTTATCATATATTCAAGAATGATGAAATTTATGTTAGGGGCTAGACTTTGAATTTGTTATCTAATTTACTTTTTGACATATACTATACATATAAGAAGAAATATACCACTGAGGATGTAGGCGTAAAGAAGTATGCTATTGCAAATTTCCTGGACTTTTGGATGGTGGATGACAAATCCATGATGGATCAAGTACATGATTATCAAATAATCATGAAAAAGTTTTAGCAAAAGGGATGCACATTGATGAATCATTCCAAGCTACTGCACTGATTGAAAAATTACCACCATCATAGAAGGACTACAAGAATTAACTAAAACAAAAATAAAAGGAGCTTTCCTTGAAAGATTTAATTGTTAAAATCAGAATTGAAGAAACAAACTGATTGAAAGACAAGGAGGAAAAGATATCCAAGATGTTTTCCAAAGCAACCTTGTAGAGAATGTAAAACCCAAGGAAGTGAAAGAGACTGTTAAGAAGCCAATTAAGAAACAATACCAAAAAAAATCATTTGATTAGAAACCCAAGAAGAAAGAATTTAAGAAATTTGTAGGTGGTACATGTTTTATTCGTGGGAAGACAGGACAATGTGCAGTTGAGTGTCATTTCTACATGACAAAATTGGCAATCTAGAAATATACAAGCAAATCTAACTGAGAATTAGGTGATTGTCGTAGTGGTATTACAATTGAATTTAGTAGCAGATATACGTAATTGGGTAGTGGACACGGGGGAGAAGCCTTCTCTCCTATTATGAACGTGTGAAAGAGGGAGAACACTACAAGAAATTGGGGTTTGGACAACAAAATATTCTGGTGTTTTTTTTTTTTTAATTTTTCATTAGATGTAGCATTCTCCCAACAATTTATACATATCTATCAGTAACGAAACTAAAGACTGAGTCAGCGGTTCATAGAACTATCATTATAAATAAATATTAGATCGGCGATTTTTCACTTTAAGCCAGCGGTTCAATGAACCACCGATTTTAACCTATTCATATTTTCAACCAAGAATCAAAAGGGAGGGAGGGAAAAATGGTGCAACCTTGTGAGGGAGGAAATTTGAGCAGAAATCTCGGAGATTGGTTTTGAGATTTGAAGAATCCAAATGAGAGGGAAAGAGGGAAAAATGCGAGAGAAATGCTACAGGATATAATCTCAAGCAGAAATCTCTGAGTTTCCCCGCCTATTCGTGGTTTTTCATAAAAGGAAAGAAGGGAAATAGGAGAGAGACGCGGATGGAATCTCGAGCTGAAACCACCGAGTTTCCACCTTCCAACAAGTTTAGTCCATTTTGTATTTATCAGCAAGAAAATGACCTTCCTTTTTCTCATTTCTCCAAAGAAGGGTTTGAAAGAAATCATCAAGAAAAAAGAACACAACTCTTTATTCTAGTAATGTTCTTCTTATTCTAGTCATTTTTTTTTTCTTTTCTTTTTATATTTTTTTTGATAGTAGAATAACATGAATGACAACACTTTGGCATGTTGCATCATATATGTTGTAGATTTTCAACAAGTCTAGTGTGTTCTTTGATCAATGATCAGTTATAGAGCTTCCAAATAGCATCAAGGTCTATTAGCAGGTAATTTTTTTCTGAACAAAAGACATTTTTCCACTTGAATAGTGGTGGTTAGTTCAAGTAAAGCATTTTTTGAGGTAATTCATGAGTTGTTTGTCTGTGATGATAGAGATGTGATTAGTGAAAATATAGTGATTAGGGTATTTCTTTTCTTTATTTCATGAGGTAATTCATGAGTTGTTTATGAGGTAGTTGGTGTTTGACCAGAAAATTGCACTTGGAACCATTTGCCATATGGTTGGTTATACCTGAAAGGCCAAAATTAACCAGAAAATTGCACTTTGAACCACTTGTTAGGCCAGCAACAAAACTATTTAAGTGGTTGATCCTATTTGATAGACATTGGCTAGTGATTAGGAATTAAGGCTTTCAGGTATAACCAACTCTTATTGTGTTAGACATAATAAGCCCACTAAATAATATAGTTGTCTCTAAGCATGTTACTTGTGTTTCTTCTTTTGAAGAAAATAGCTTTTTAATTACTGACCCTATAATATATGGTTGGGACAATATCTATCTATTTCCTTATAGGTGGGGTGGGTGTACCTCATATTAGGTCAGATCCAACTAAGTGACAAGTTTAGCATTAGTGCCACCCTTCCATAGTATTATGTGATTATGACATGCTAAATCACCATTGAAACTAAATGATAAATTATGAAAGAAAACATGCTTTTGAAGTAAGATAGTGAACAGTCAGGGGGACAAGATGTCCATAGAATGAGAATCCCTAAAATAAGCATATTGAGATGGATAAGTGGCAAGAGTCAAAAGGTAAGTCAATTTAAAGCAAATCCTAGATTTTTATAAAGTAAGGGGATCACCAAGATATTTGCTCATGACACCATTTAGTGATGAAGAATGTATGGCTGATTTTGGTGAAGGGGCCATTGCTTGGTGCAATTGTAAAATCTGAGGCTGACAAGTGTGTGAGGGTTCAAGTTTGAGGGCATATACTTTGTGTAAAAATAATCAAGTCCATATGGAGACCACCCTTCCCAATAATGGCCCTTCAATGATAGATTTGATGGGGGACAACTTAGAAATAGCTGAACTTTTTTACAAGATCCCAAAAAGCCCAATAACATGGTTAAAGTAGTGGGAAAATTTTGAAGATTTCAAAATATGCATGGAACAAAATGGAAGGAAAATATATTCTTTGATAAACAACAATCATCTCTTACAATCTCTATTAGTTCTTTTTCTCATGATCCTCTTGTCACTTTCCACTATAGGCATTGAAAAGAACCCCATTTTCAAGGAGAGGGAGAAAAGGTTCTTTCCTAGTTCACTTTAACATTTTAGAAACAACAATCGTTTGTTAGAATCTCTCTTGTTGTTTTCTCTAGATTTTGAATTTTAATTTTTTTGTGCTCCAGGTGTTTGTTCTGGTTCAGTTGTTTCTCTTCTCAATTTTTTTTTTTTTGTTTAATTATGTTGAACTCGAGTGAAATCCAAAATCTGATACGTCTGATCAAACTCGAACTCAAATTTATTTCTTATGCACCAGATCGAAGTTCAGATCAAATTCGATTGGGAGGTTTTCATTATTGAATCAAACTCAAATATGTGTACATCCGATCCGAGTTCGATACGACTATACGCCTAGCTACAATTGTAATGAGATATTTTTTTTGAATGTTGTTAATGAATCAATGAAAGCTAGTAGTTTTACTTATATTGCTGAGTCTATTGATTTATGGCATGGTAGATTAAGACATGTGAATGTTGTTTTATTGAAAGAATGGAGAAACTTGGACTAATATCCAATTTGTTAAATGTTGATTTTGAAAAATGTGAAACTTGTGTGGAAGCAAGATCAGTTAAAAGAGAATCTGAATTGTTGGAATTAATCCATATTGATTTAGGTGATTTTAGAAACACAATGAGTAGAGGATGAAAACATTATTATATCACCTTTGTAGATGACTACTCTAGGTACACTAGAGTTTATTTATTGAGAACCAAAGATGAAGTGATGAAACATTTATTAAATATAAAATAGAAGTAGAAAAATCAGTTAAACAAAAAACTAAAACGAATAAGATATGATAGAAGTAGGGAATATGAGAATACATTGTTTCTTAAATATTATGGAGAAAATGGAATAATACATAAAACAATAGCCCCCTATACACCTGAACCAAATGGAATAGTTGAAAGAAAAAAAGAACACTTAGGTTGTGTTTGGTTTGAAGGAAAATGTAGGGAAAGGAAGGCCTACCTTACGGAAATGTTAAATGCAATGTTAATAAGTTCAGGACTACCTTAACATGTGGGGGGAAGCTATTTTGTCCACTTGTCATATATTAAATAAAATTTCCTCTAAAAAATCAGAGAAAACATCTTATGAATTATGGAAATGACATACACTTAATCTGAAATATTTGAAAATGTAGGGTGTCTAGCTAAAGTGGTATTCTTGAACCCAAAAGGGGGAAACTAGGACCGAAAACTAGTGATTGTGTATTTATTGAATATGCTGAAAATAGTACAACATATAGGTTCCTAGTTTTACAAACATAAAATAATATATTAGAGCCAAACACTATAGTTGAATCTAGAGATGCATAATTTTTTGAAAATGTGTTTCTAATTAAACAAAGAAATATAGAAAGAATAAGAGAAGTTGGCCAAATAAGTGAGAAAATTAGTAAGATAAATGAGAAAGGTAATGAACAAGAACTTAAAAAAGTAAGAGATCTATAAAAGAAACAAATTCAGGGGATGATTTCATTATTTATTTGGTGGAGGGTGATCTTAAAACATATCAAGAGGTTATAATGTCAATAGATTTATCCTTTTGGTGAGTAGCTATTGGTAGTAAACTAGAGTCAATTATGACTCTCCATACTTGGGAATTGGTTGACCTACTGATAGGAACTAAAACTATTGGTTGTAAGTGGATATTTAGGAAAAAAACTAAAACCTGATAGAACCATAGACAAATTTAAGGCAAGGCTGGTAGGAAAGGATACAAACAAAAAGAGAGTGTAAACTACTTTGATACCTACTCTCCAGTAACAAAAATAACAACTATTAGGGTTCTAATTTCCATAGCATCTATATACAAATTAATTATACATGTTAAATGGATGTAAAAACCACCTTCCCTAATGGGAATTTACAAGAAGAAATATATATGGATCAACATGAGGGATTTAGAGCTCTGGGACATGAAAATAAAGTCTATAAACTAGTTAAGTCATTGTATGAACTTAAACAAGCCCCTAAATGGTGGAATGAAAAATTTAATAGTGTTCTAATAAATAATGGGTTTGTAGTAAATGATGTAGATAGTTGTGTATTGTAGACATGTGAATTTTTAAGCCAAATAAATGGGCTTAATTTACATGATAGCCCCTAAATAATATGGGTCTCCATGGGCCCAAGGCCCAAGTCTACATAAATATGTCTTGATGGCCTAAGGATCCAAGTGTATCAAGCCCAATCTGACCCATATCCTATTGTAATAGGGTGGTCTCATTGGTAAGACCACTAACTCCTACATAATGGTGCATGTATGAGAGTTAGCTCTAACTCATAATCCATCTCACATGGGATTGGTTAGCAAAGTGGGCTGAGGTGGCAGCCCTGATCCTTGGTTATAAATAGCCTTGCTTAGGAAGAGAAAATGCTTTTTTCTCTTTTCTTTCAACAATCACATTGCAAGAAGCCCTCAGACACCAATACTGAATATTGCAAGCAACCAAAAGCTCCTGCAAACTCTAGTAATTGCAAGATCAAGAGAGAAGAAAGAAGGGAAAAGTTTCTTCATTCTCAACAACACACTTGGATTCAAACTCTCCCAAGAAGATCAAGCCACCACAAAAGGTCCCTTCTTAGAGAAGCATCATTTACAACCAATCAAGCACGAAGCCCAGAGTGAAGAAATTTACATCAAATTTTCCAAAGCACCAAAATCAAGGAAATCTACATCAACACTTCAAGAAGTACGAGAAACAGGCCAACGACTCTCGTCTTCACCGAATCCGACTGTTAATTAGAGGTTGCTCACATCATCGAGCAGAAATCAAAGAGAGTTCATTCCCTTGTTTGTTTTCTTTATTACAAATTTATTTTTGTAATTTGCCTCTATACTTTGTGTTAATTGAAATACACGAAATTTGTATCAGCATGTATATAATAAGAATTTAAGAGTAATAATTTGCTTTTATGTAGATGACATATTGATTTTGGGTATGAATTTATATGYTATTAAAAATACAAAGAAATTCCTCTCATCTAACGTTGATATGAAAGATATGGGAAAAGCAAATGTGATCTTAGGAATAAAAAATTAATAAAACTCTTGAGGGTTTGGCATTGACACAATCTCATTATATTAAAAGAATGTTAGAGAAATTTAATTGATCTGATTGTCTGCTTGTAAGAACACCCTATGATTCTAGTGTTAAATTAAAGAAAAATAATGGTGATGTTGTTTTTCAACATGAACATGCTAGAACCATAGGTTGTTATATATTTTTAATGCACTATACATGTTCGGAAATTGCATTTTTCATTAGAAAAGTAAGTAGATATACCCATAATCCTAACATGGACATTGGAATGCCTTAATTAGAGTTTTAAGGTACCAAAAAGGTACCATTGACTTTGGATTGCATTTTAATGGATATCCAACTATGTTAGAAGGTTATTGTGATGCAAATTGAATCTCAGATTCAGATGATACCAAATCCACTAGTGGTACGTATTTACCTCAAGTGGTGGATCCATTTCATGGAAGTCCAAATAAACCTATATTGCACGATCAGCAATGGAATATGAGTTCATTACCTTAGAACAAGCTAGTATGGAGGCCCAATGGCTTCATAATTTATTGGTTGACTTACCTTTGTGGACAAAAATAGTATTTACAAAGGGAAGAGTTGACATATTCAGCTAAGACACGACATAGTAAAAAGATTAATAAGTGATGGTGTGGTCATATTTGAATTTGTGAGGTCGGAGAAAAATTTACCATATCCTCTGACTAAAGAATTGACTAGAAAGTTACTCTTAGATACATTCAGGGGGATGGGTTTAAAGCCCATAAATTAAATGAGAAGTGGCGGCACCAAACCTCTGTGATTGGAGATCCCATGAACAAAATTCATGGATCATAACAAGTCAATGGAAGTTTTCTAGAGCACTATCATAATATGTTGAGGGTGTCCATCCCTATGGTGTAGATGGTGTTAAGTACAACATAAGGAAGTTGAGTAATTTACTCTTAATGAATTCATAGCCCTTATGGGTGGTATTGATAGTTGCAGTACACACTTGATGAATTTACTTATATGAGTGTGGAGGTGGGGCTGCCTCCTATGAAAATAAGGGTTTATTCTTTAGAACGCTTATGAAAATCTAGGTATGGGTGCATGGCCAAAATGTACCAAACCGTAAGAACTAGTTTTTATAGAGGGTAAAGTGTGTGCTATAAGTGCATTTGGGTTACACTTAAAGAATTTAGTTTAAGACTTAGTTTCACTAAATTTCAATAGCACATGCCTTATAAACACTAGGTGTCAATTCAAGTCCACAAGACATCACCACTAATTCATTTTGCTTCTCGTCATGTAAGGGATTGTAAGTACATTTTTCTTGGATTTGTGTAATTCAAATTAAATGCTATTTGCTTTTTGTCCTTTGTCTCTTTTTTGTTTTGTTTGCTAATGGAGTGGCTTGAGTCCCACATAGACTAGGAAGAGCACTCTCTTGGGTTTGTGCACTTGGACCACAACACACGCACGCACGCATCGGGTCGGGTCAGACCAAGCCAAGCTAAGCTAACACACGCACGTGCATCCACCGCACTGTGTCATGCCATGTTGTGTTGTGCTCAGCCATGCACGTAAGTCTAGGCCCTTGTCCTATCTTTATTTTTTTATTTTCTATTTTGGCATTAAGCTTACTTAATGGCTAAGATAGTTATGGTTTTGGTGCACTGAATTTTAGGCATTTTCTTCTTCATGTTTTTCTCTCTTCCACACTATTTTTCCACTCTGTTAAATCGTATTGGGCATATGTAACAATCTGGTTCAATACTGTGGGATGTGAGTGCACACAACACCAATGCTGAGAGCTATTGTATTCTAGAGGATGACCGCCGAAAACCTTCTACACCAACGGGAATACTCCAAGAAGCGATGAAATCAGTTTTAAGGAGAGCAAACACTTGTCGTGACTTAGCTATTATTGATAAGTTCATCATTCACTTATTATCAATTGGTACATATATTTTCATGTAGTTCAGATTTGGTTTGTTTGGAATTTGGTATTATCACTGTTACAGCCATATTACATTCTTATTTTCCAACACATATCCTATGGAATCCAGTTCCAATTTTTTGTCTCAAGCAAACCCAAAAGGAAATAGATTATTTCAATTCCAATTCCAAGGGACTCCAATTTGAATCTGATGGTACCCTAAACCAAAATTTAGACTCAACTTATTTGTGCCTCCATAAATTTGCATCATTGAAAATGAAATTTCACTGCAAACAAATGGAACCTTTATAATAAATATATTTGTATGCATTTTTATCTTTTTTCGGCCTATTTTATTAATTTAGCTATAATTATTACCCAAAATATGTAATTATTTGGCTGAATTTCAATATCTTAACTAATTTTTTTCAGCCCAAAAATTGGTAATTTTGATCTCATAATTTTCTCAAATCCAAATGGTAATCCCTTTTTTTAGGCCAAAAGGCATAGCCAACCAACAAGAGAGCATCCTTGTTGAAGTATTAATGAGATAAGATAGACTAAGGACTATACAGTGAAGTTAAAGGACTTAAAACAAGAAGGAAGAAAATAAGGATGATGAAAACAATATCCATTTATCCAAATTTGAATTTGAAATCCGATTGGTGGTCTTAATTTGATTTATTTGTTTATAATCCTAACCAAATGTGTTGGAATCCTCTATCATTTTCAATTTAAGTGGTGTTCGGTAAGTGTAGTGAACCTACAAGATTGTGGGTTTCAAAACACACCACACCACTTTAATGTGTTTTTCTATGGTGTGGTATTATTTAAAATCCACTATCTTATGGTGTAGACTACACCACACCCCAAAATATTGACCACATCATTATCTCGTGGTCATAACCATACCACATGCCCTTATCCCTATCTAGTACTTTGCATGTATATTAATTCATAGGGAAAATTTCACTTTAATACCTTGAACTTTGGAGGTTGTATCAAGTTAGTACCCGAACTTTTAAACGTGTTGTTATAATACCCAAACTTTCAAAAAGTGCCAAATTGGTCCCCGTCCGTTAATGGATATTAATGGATAAGTGGAATGACACAAATACCCCTTCGGTGTGAAGAAGAGAGAGAGTATTTTTCAAAATGATGATAGTGTCCATTCATAAACCCTTATTCGCTCAAACAGTGAATCACTGTTCACTGAAATCGTCTGTGTACTGTTTGAAGTTGCAGCATTTGCCACCCGCGGGTTTGCCTGTTTCGGTGGATGATATGCCAAGAGAGGACCTCTTGGCAGAGCGGTTGGAAGTGCTTGTGGTGGTGGGAAGGTAATTCCATGTTACTTTCTGATGAAGGTGTGTTGCAGAAATGGACCCCATCATTACCCAGCGCGAGTAATGGATAGATGCGGAGATGGCCTCTCAGATTTATTAGCACTGGACGGTGTAGATTGAAGAGACGACAGACGAGAATGCATTGACAGAAGATGAAAACGGAAATGGAGATGGAGGCAGAGGTGAAAACGGAAATGGAGACGGAGACGGTAGCAATCTGCTTCCTATTTTTGAAAATTTTTATGAATTGGGTTTTATTTTGAAAATTTGAGGAATAATGGAGGGAAAATTCGACACTTTTGGGTTTTTCTATTAGAACTTAACAATGATGTCAATTGTCAGAAACAATAGGGGTAATCTAAGACAATATGTAAATAGTAACGGTAGAGTTAGTCAATTAACTAAACCATAAGGGTAGTTTAAGAATTTTTTCCTTTTTTAATTTGATCCCTCTCTAAATGTGAGGGAACAAAATGTAATTTGAACTACTACATTTCCCCCATTCAATGCCCTCTCATTAAGTCTTATATACAAAACTAAATAAATTTTGTAAAAAACATTTAGGCATATATCTAATATTTTATATTAATAAACCACATTAAAAAAATAAGTGTGATGGAATAATTGCTTTTATTAATGAAAGAAATAAAATATAAATTTAAAACCAACCCAAAAATGGAGTTGTTTTCATATTTGGTGGCAAGTCAACAATTCAACCTTTTGGGTCAAATGTGTCAATCCTTGCTGTCATAATTAAATAATAATAATAATTAAAAAAATGAAAATACACAAAAGTATAAAAAATATGAAAAAATGTAGAAAACATTTTGGCACATATCTAATATCATATATTCATCTTATTAAACAAAAATAAGTGTAACAAGAAAGAATAATTTTTATGGACATACAAATACAAAAAAATATGCACAAATATTTGAAAACATATTATATATTATCACCAACATAAAAGATTGTCATGTGCAAAGTGTGTGCACAGTTACTAGTAATGTATAAATGACACTTATAGTTTTTGAGTGAGGAAGGACCTATTTATGTCAAGTGGAGCCATCTAACATGGTATATTTAAATAATTTTGGAAACCACAATGTATATTTAAGTAGTTTGGTAAAAAAAAACTCAGTCTATTTAAGTAATTGGTGAAAAAAGCAGTAAATGTAAAAACATTTTACGTTTTTTCATCCAATATGATGGATGATCAGCATTGGTTCGTAGAAGATGAACTCTAAATTTGCAAAGAGCTTTGGTTGTGGATATTTTCTTATGCTTTTAGAGTTTTGTTTAAAATATGAAAAACCACTTAACAGCTCTTTGTAGAATTGTACTTAGGGGTGAGCAAATGAGTAGGTTCTACCTGGAATCAAATGGAACCGACCTTGAACCAGCCTTGAACAGACCCTACCCAATCTATTATAGGGTAGGGTTTGGTTCTAAATTCTTGGAACCAACCCCCACCCTAGGGCTGGTTCCAAGGTTAGGGGTTTACCCTACCCGAACCGACACGATGAATTGACCTTGATGGAACCAACCTTGTTGGAACTTGCCTTGGAACCGTACTTGCTTTGAAATAAATCCTAAAATACTTTTTGGGGATGTGAAGGTTTGATTCCAAGCATTCATGGTTACAAAGGCCATGGTCTCACTTGACCATTGAATTACTTAAGTGATTTGATTATTTGTTTTCATTTTAATATTTGAATGTATACAATAAGTAGTGTAAAAGGTAATATTTACAAAATTTAAATTTAATTTAAAAGTTTTTAACCATATAATGATAATTTACATATGAAGTTATCTAATTTAATCAATAAAGATAATATAAGTTTTAACCTATATATTATATTTATTAAAAATCAAAGTTTCTAAAGAACATGCTTTCTTTTCTTTTTCTTTTTTTTTTTTGTAAAAGGAGAGAGTAAAGAAAGTATAGGTTTCATGGATAGACCTTGGATCTGACCTCAGAACCACTAAGGCCAAAATCGACCCTGGAATCAACCTTTACAGGTAGTTTCCAGTTCTAAAAACCTGGAACCGACCCCTACAAGGTATGTTCCAGGTAAGGAAAGGGAAAGGTAGGAAAACTTATACAAACCAAACACCACCTTAAGGAAAATTTGTTATGGCAATAGGATAGAATGAGACTTGTGTGGTGGAATATATATCTCAAGCTCATTTCTGCTACCCACAAAGACACAAACATCTTTTCTTTAAGGAGATTTTCTTATGGCTATAGGGTAGAATGGAACTTGTGTGGTGGAGCATATCTCTCAAGCTTATATCTGCTATCCACAAGTACAAACCCACACTACTCAAATAAACAATCACACATTAAAAATATCTCCCATACTTTTATATTGTTATTCAAAAGGGAAATGTTCCTAATGTGTGGCTGCAATGTCTTATGGATGACGGATTTGGATTGAGATTCTATCTTAAAATAACACTTGGAAGGTTATACTAATTGAATGCAATGCTTATGTAGCAAGCTATGAAATGAATGACAATATAGACGGAATGAGCTCCCCAATATGGTGCGCCCCACAACCCAATCCTCTCCATGAATTAGGAACAGGTCCCCATGATAGGAATTGGAGATGTTCCCAATGCACCGGGGAGATGGTTGTGGGGAGCTCATCGGATCTCTCAATGATAATGCCTACCCCATGCCAATCATTAAGGTTACATTTGTTTTGAAGGAAATGGTAGGGAAAGGAAGGGAAAGTAGGGAAATCTAGACAAGGTTTGTAAAGGTTTTTTTATCTTTCCCTTTCTTTCCTTACTTTTTCCTTCAAATCAAACACAGCACAAGGGGGTGTTCAACAATATGGTTAATTTTATTTTCAAAATCTAAATGACAACCAATATTTTAAAAACCGATTTGGAGGCCAAACCGTTTTTTGCCTCCAGGTTGCGGGTCACCAGTTCGACCATCCAGGTCGAATGGGCCAAGTGTGTGTATAAATATATATTTTATCAATAAATAATGTATAATTATATTTTACATGTAATATATGCATTATTTTATATTTAATTTAATTTTTAATATTTATTTACAAAAATTTTAAACATTACAATTTAAGACAAAAAGGGTTTTCTTTTACATGAAAATAGCAAGGCATGAAACCTTGAGATGCATCAATCTTAATTCTAAAAAAAATCACTCCAATCAAACATCCAAATACAAAGTTGTGGCCTCCAAAAATTTCTATTCATATTTAATATACTCATCAACAAACTGGTCGAACTGGACAATTTTTAATGTCACTAAAACCGAACTCAAAATCATCACTTGATAATGGTTGGTTCAAATGGTTCAACCGTTCGCATCAATGGCAGGTTGAATGATGACAATTGGCATATATATATATATATGCCACCGATTTTTGGGTCAATGGTTCAACCGTTCGATTTGAATGGACAATCCATTCTAACAATAAAAATTACAGAATCGTTCTAGCCACTAGTTTATGTGTTGACAGTTCGTTGACCAATTTAATGGTTTTCGGCCAGGGATCAGGATTGGGGTAAAACGGAATTGGTTGCCTAGATGGTTAATTCAAAAATTAAAAAAAAATGACGGTTCGATCGTCCGATTCGAATGGATGGCCCATTCTGACAACAAAAATTATAGGCAAAAATTGAGTGTCTGAGGTCCATTAAGCAGTATCATACGTGTTATGTCATTTGAGCGTGTGACTCATACGACTTGAAAACGGAACTGTTTTGGCCACCGGTTTTCGGGTCGACGGTTCGATTATCCGGTTCGAATGGATGACCCCTTCTGACAAAAAAAAATGAAAAAATAATAAAAAATGGCCAAAAACCATTGAACGGATCAACGGGTCGGCGGTTCGACCGCCCAACTCAATGGGTCATTGATCGATTCAACGGTTTTTGGCCATGGACCGGGATTGGGATAAAACTGAACCAGTTGCCTAGATGGTTCCCAATTAAAAAAAAAAAACGACCAAAAACCAATGAACGGGTCAATGGGTCGACGGTTCCACTGCCCAAGTCAATGGGTCATTGACCGATTCAATGGTTTTTGGCCAGGGACCGGGGTTGGGGTAAAATGGAACCGGTTGCCTAGACAATTCTCAGGCTGAAATGTTCGTTTATCCGGGTCAACTACGGTTCGAAAACCATGGTTTTTTATGCTTTTGGATTTTCACTATTCAAAGTTTTCTTCTACTGTGGGATTTATTCGAGCGTGTATGGTGTGTTCCTTTCTTTCATTTTTTGCTTTTGTTTTTTTGTTTTTTTTTTTTCATGTTTGATCTTCTTCCTTAAGATGCTCCAAAACGGTCTAGGGTTTACCACCATTTTATTTCTTCCCTTTTGTTTTTTTTTTGTGTTTTCTTGTGCAATATTTTTTTTTCTTACAAGACAATCTGCTTTGTCTCTTTCTTTGATTGCATGTATGTTTAGTTCCATCTCAAACGAAACTTTGGACTCGATTTTCTGATTTTTCCCTTGGTTTTTCCAATTTGGTGAATTTACCGCCATTTTTTTGTGTTTATGGTCACTTTGGATATATCTTTCAAGGCTTTGAAATCCCTTGTAATGTCCACCCTTCCCATGACTATGACTATAAAGTTATTTTGTTTAATTATTAATATCTAGAAAAAATGACCGGAAATGGAACCGTTCTAGCCACCGGTTTCCAGGTTGACAGTTCAAACGGATGGCCTGTTCTGACAACAAAAATTAAAAAAAAAAAAGAAAAAATAATTAAAAATAAAAAATAGCTAAAAATTGTTGAACGAGTTGATGGTTCGACTGCTTGGGCCAACAGGTCGTTGCCTAATTCAATGATTTTTTGCCAGGGACCGAATTTGGGGTAAAACAGAACCAATTGCTTTGACGATTCTCAATGTGAAAGAAAAAACAGTTATGAAGTAGAACTTAGACCTATCATTGTATAATCGTATTTTTTATATGAGATGCATTAATAAAGCAATATTTAAAAAATGAATACATGATGATCTCCTTTAAATCTTTATATAAATTTCGAAACTTAAATAGTTATAATAGTAAGTTTCTTATTAAAAAAGCACTTAATATAACAAATAACAATGTTACAATTCCATTTCTCTAGGCCCTCCGCTAGTTTATACAATTATGGCGTTTACGTTATTTGAATTGATGTGGGAAAGATATGGTATGGTATGCGAAGACAAACGATTCCAATCTCGGTACCTCATGTTATTAACGCGTGTTCAACACGTGTCCAAAATTCCAATATAAATATAAATAAATAAATAAATAAATAAATAAACAAAAGGGATTTTTGGACTGCACTCCAATAAAACCCGCCAGGCAACCGCTTTTTAAAGATTGCAGATGAGTTCGGTAGCTTTCTTTATTCGTTTTCATAATTCCTCTGCTTCTCTTCTCTGTATTTTTTGAATTAGGGTTTTGCTTCGACGGTTCGATAAGGATGGCAGACGAGGGTTTAGTTGGTGGGGTTCACGATTCCGAGGGAGTTCAGAACAGTGTTGAGATTGAGAGCCTCGGTCGATTTGCTGTCGATGAATACAACAAGAAACAGGTGATATTGTGTTTGATTCTTTGGTGTACATTTCTTTGGGTTTTTCTTTTTGAATCTTGTCTCGTGATTTTCTATTGTGGGTGTTTTTTTTTTTTGTGAAAATTGTGTATATGTGTTTTTTTTGTTTTTGTTTTTTTTTTTTATTTCATTGAATCTTTGGGGGCAGAATGCGTTGCTGGAGTTTGGGAGGGTGGTGGAGGCGAAGGAGCAATTGGTTGCTGGTACCCTGCACCATCTGACTCTGGAGGTGACCGAGGCTGGTATGAAGAAACTCTACGAGGCCAAAGTGTGGGTCAAGCCATGGTTGAACTTCAAGGAGTTGCAGGAATTCACGCCAGTTAGTGATGACCCCAGGTTCACCTCGTCGGATCTCGGTGCCAAACAAGGTGACTATTCTTGAACTCTTGTCTTTTGCATGTTTTACAATTGATTGTACTAGTGCAGCTACATTTAGTTGTTAAAAGATTATGACCAGCGAGTCCATCTTGTGCTTGGAAAATTTGTAAATAACAGTCTATTATCTCGGGGACAACTATCCATGTGATGTCTTGTTATGTGTGACACTGACAAGTCTTTTCTTTTCTTCTTTTTTTGATCAATGGCTTCAAATTTTATTAATAGTCATAAAAAGCAAAGGGAAGTACATATGGGCAAATTCTCTTTTGGAGACAAGACGTCTTATCTCCTTTGAAATTCTCTTTTGGAAGGAAGTGCTCGCCACTACCTTCCACTTCGTGATAATATCATCTACTGAAAAAAACCGATAGAGTTCTTGTTCCCCTTTCATGACGTTATGGTTCAATTTGATTTTGATTCCTTGACTCCTAAAACCACATATCCATAAGTTACACAAAAGAAGAAAAGAAACCACCAACCATCAAGTTAAAGACATTTAGAATAACTGAGCTTCATTACCTCAGCACAAGGCAAGATGGGACTTGTTAGAAAGAGGCAGAATTACGTGGAGAAGCCTTAGCACTGCAGCCACTTGGACAATATGGGAGGAGAGAAATGCAAGAATATTTACAGAAAAAAAGTAGGGAAGCTCTAATTGAATGGCTATGCATAATCATTAGGACGGCTCATTGGCTAAAATCTTTGGAGAACTCAGTTCTTTTTCAGTAGATGATGATACTATCAAGGAATCAAAATACACACACCCATTAATACTGTACAGTACAGTACAGTGCAATCCAGATTCAATTGGTCTCCCTGGCCAGGTATCCTCAACTTAAATCCATCCTAGCTGCCCCTTCCCTGGCCAAAGCATCTTTGAGAGTATTGGCTGATCTTGCAATTCAGGGGGTGTTCTGTACAGTGGATATTCTGTGGCTTTCTTGGTTCAAAAATACACCACACCCATTAAGAATTGGATGGTTTTGAAACACAAAATATTGCAATTTCTCTTCCACATCAAAATTTCATGGATCAGTCCATACCACAGTAAATTGGATGGTTATTATATTTAATGTAATATTGTATTTAAGACTTTGCTAACAATACATATTGTATTTAAAACTTTGCTAACAATACATACAGCAGCACAGGTTTGGTTCAAACCATGTTATTTCAACCACAGCACAGTGGAGCCAAGTATATTTAAGCACACGACACCTTATAGAGACTACACTAAAGAATTTGTCCATCATGGTTTGTAAAGAAACCCCAATTTCCAATACTTACCCTTGGGTTTTCTGGAGAGCCACCACCAAAGTTAAACTTCATTCTTCCTTCATCAGGTCCAAGCATGTAAGATCGGTCTCCTTGGTTGGAATGAAACAACAACCTGCTGCCATCCCCTTAAAATTGAGTCAATTAAGATACCCCTAAAATGGCCTTTCTTGAGCAGGATCTGTTCTTTAGGTTCATACCTCTATAAGAGCCTAAGTCTAGTGGATGTATCAGGACTGCAATCAGATCATGATTAATAGTTGGGGTCCCATGATGCCAATAGTAGAGAATCATTCTCAATCATTCTGATCTAATATTACTGATCGATAAAAAATGTCGTTATTTTCTCCATTGCATCTTATAAACACTCCTCCAACCCTAACAATGTAGGGTTTCCAAATTGCAACCTTCAAAATTCATCTTGATTATATTTTGTGTAGCTGGTTGCCTGCTATATTGGGTTCCTAGTAAGTTGAGGTGGTGTTGGCAATAGAATGCCAGCATCTTATGATACCATTAGTTGTGTAGTGCAAAAATATGCAAGGGTTTTACCCAATGTGCCACTCACATCATATAATAGTCTCAAATTCTCAATTAATGCTTACTTAGATTGTCTCTTATCCTTATAGGTTCTTGCATTTCATTCTTCCCAATTTGACTAAAGTATTTCTTCCCTAGTGTAATTCCATAAGATTTTTTCCCATAGATTACATGAATAAGCTACTCAAGTCCTGGGAATTCACTTGTATCCATATGTTGGAAGAAAAAATTCCAAATGCCAGAAACAAGTGGACAGAATATTGGTACATGTATGTGGGGAGAAAAACACCAACTAGGTCTTTTTTTTATTGAGGATGCTCAGATGTATTAATTTTCACTTGAAAATTTTCCCAACAAAAAGCTCTAATCTTGGGTGTGACTAGTCCATGTAGTCCAACAAGGGGAAAAATAAAATAAAGAAAGAAAGAGAGAAGAAAAGAGAAAAGGAAAGAAGAAGGGAAGAGGAGGAAGAAGGGGGAAGAAGTGTTCTATTCCAAAAGTTGTAACTAGTGGCACCTAAGTTGGTATTTATACTTAGGGTGACAACTTATAATAAGAGAAGTTCCCAATCAAGGCTACCAACCTTTGATAATAAGAGAAGTCAAGACCACAATATTTTTTTGGTCCCTTTTGACAAATCGAGTATGGTCAGACTGGTATTACTTGAACTCAATTTGTTGAAGAGCCAAGTGAAGTTTGCTGAACTAGGCCCTAGGGCTTTGCTTCAAACCATACAAGGATTTTTTTTAGTTTGCAAACTTTCCCTTCACACCCTTGTGCTACAAACCTAGGAGGCTGAATCACATATACTTCTTTTTCTAGGTACCCGTTCAAGAAAACATTTTTAATATCCAGTTGGTGAAGTTCCTAGTCAAAGTTAACAGCCACAGATAACATGATCTGAATAGTGTTCATTTTAGCAACTAGGGCAAATGTTTCTGCATAGTCAACCCCTTAAACCTGTGTATACCCTTTTGCAACTAGCTTGGCCTTATACCTGTCAACTATCCCATCTACCTTGTGCTTTACGGTGAATACCCACTTACATCCCACTGGCTCTTTGCCTTCAAGAAGATTCATCAACTCCCAGGTGTTGTTTTTGTGTAGAGCACAATCTATTTGGGTATAAATAAGGCTTTTGTAACACTTTTGGGATGGAAGCACAATCAATGGCAGCCAGAAAAGCACGAAATGAGGGTGAGGTGTTTTTATAAGACAAGAAATGGGCAATAGAGTGTTTAATAGTATACGATCTAACACCCTTTCTATGAGCAATTGGGACATCAAGATCATTCGTAGAATCATCGATAGCAATAAGTTCAGTAACATCAAGGGGAACAAGGATACCTAAATCTGCCTCCAAGGAGTTAGATGGTGCCAGATGTATAGTTTCTGGCTGCTCCACACCCTTTGAACTTGGTTTCCCCTTATGAAGCCTCAAGAAAACACGAAATGGAGAAGAGTTAGGAATAAAAGGGAGAGAAACCTGAGGAACTTGCGTCTCCTCGTCCACACTATTCTCCCCCTAAGGAGAAGCTGGAAAGAAAGGTTTAGACCAAAAAAATGACACATCCATCGATACAAATTACTTATGTATGATAGGATTAAAGCATTTGTAGCCCTTCTGGGAGGATGGATAATCCAAAAAAATACATGGAATAGACTTGGGATAACTTACCCTAGTTTGGAGACAAATCATGAACAAAGCATTTATAGCCAAACACATGTAAAGGAATAGAAAACAGAGGAGATTGACGGAAGAGGAGCTGATGTGGGGCCTTGTATTGTAAGAGTCATGATGGCATGGAATTGATAACATAATCCACAATCATCACAACATCAACCTAGAATTGTTTGGGAACATTCATGTGTAACATCATACTACGGGCAATTTCAAGAAGATGTCGGTTCTTCCTTTTAGCAAAACCATTCTGTTGTGGTGTTCTAGCACAAGAGCTTCTATGAAAAGATCCATGAGATGTAAAAAATTCAACTAAGTCATGATGAAAGTATTCTTTCACATTATATTATTGGAAAATTTGAACTTCAACATGGAATTGAGTAAAAACCATGCGGTGAAAATCTTTCACAATTCTGGGTACCTCTTCTCTAGAATGCATAGGATATATCTAAGTGTATCTGGAATAATCATCAATGAAGCTGATAAAGTACTTGTATCTGCCCTCAATGGGTATGTTCACTGGGCCCCAAACATCAGAAAACACAATATGGGAAGGCAAAACAAATCTTTTATTACTTGAAGGAAAATTTTTTCTACAATGCTTGTTCAATTGACATGTTTGACATTGCAGTCCAGTGATAGGCACATACTTAAATAGTTTAGTAGACTAACTCATAAGACTCACAGGAGCTGATGTCGTAGGACTAGCTTTATTCTCCAAAATGTAGAGGCCATCAACCAATCGTCCTCGAGGCCAAATCCTAAAAACACAAGAACATGAAAAAAATGTTACACAACAGTTTAGAGATTGAGTAGTACTACTAATGGACAACAAGTTAATAGGAAATTTGGAACATGAAAGGCATCGGGCAAAACAAGTCCTTTTAGAAGGGATATAGATCCTTGACCAGTAATAATGTAGAAGGACCCATCAGCTAGTCTCACTTTGCCCCTACCGGAGAGAAGGGTGTAGGTCCAAAATAAATTTGACTTGCCAATCATATGATTTGATGCACCTGAGTTAATGATCCAAGGGGAATTTGGAACAAAGGTAGACACATGAAATGTAGAAGCATTTTTACCTGATGTAAAAGCAAAGGAGGTAAAGGGGGTAGGAGCTGATCTATCCATTTGTCCAAGGTTCCTACCATACAATTCTAGGTCTAAAGGAGTTAATGATGTCTTCCTTAGGGTCAAAACCAATAGAATGCTCTTAGGAAGTACCGGTAGTCAAATTATTTGATTGAGAATCTTGTGTAGCTAGATTTGCGGAGGTAAATTTCTTCTGAGTAGGATTCTTTGAAATATCTTGAGTTTTGGCTGACAACTTGGGCTTCCTAACTAACTCCCAACAGGTCTCTTGGGTGTGTCTAGGCCTTTAGCAATGAGAGCACCACAGTTTATCCTTGTCATCATTTTTCCTTAATTCTCCTTTTTTATTCTAGTGTTACCCCCTTCTTGAAGCTAGAGCAGCTGGTTGCTCCCCCTCAGAAACATTCATTAGATTTCTTCTACTCTCTTCAGATTGAACCAAGGCATATGCCTCCTGTGCAAAGGGAAGTTCACTACTTCCTAATATCTGCACCCGAAGTGGTTCATAAACTAGATTCAGCCCCAACATGAGAGCAAACACTCATAGGAAGAGAAGTTTTTTCTAGGCTTTAGCATCCTCATCATTCTTTTTATGGTCCAGCTCCTTCCATACAGAGGTAAGGGCTGAATAGTACGCAGATAGGCTACTATCTCCTTGCTTACAAGTAGATGATTTTGCTTGGAGCTGGTAAGTCTTAGCATAATGCCTCTGTTCTGAGTAGGTTGCCTTGGCCTGTTACTTAATCTCACAAGCTGTATCAGCCTATGTGAAGTTTTTCTTTACATGAGGCAGCATGGAACTCAAAAGCCATGACATATAACCATGCTGTTTTCTTGGTCCCATCTATCATGTTCAGCCATACAAGATTTTGGTTCTTTAATCTACCATTTATATGTAACCAGCTTTCCCCCTAGTCCTGACAAATAGTTTAATTCCTTTGGATCATTCCAGGTAATTTAGTCCATCAAAGGGGGTTATAGTCAGAAAAATTCATGCTGTCCATCCCTCCATTAAGGTTTCCTTGAGAGGAAGTAATACCAGAGTTTACTGAATCTTCAGTAATCATTAGACCCAATGTTTGACTGCTAATTTCTCCAAGAAAAGACTGAGAAAAAGTTCTGTACTTCTACACCACTGTTACTAGTACAAATAATGGTTTAATCAACCACACAAACAGTGAACAACACACCAAACAAGGAGGACAGCAGTACTTCCACCAACTATGACTTAAAAGGCTTCAAAAAACAAGTTCAGCAGAACTATAGGTCTGTTAACCCTATCTGAATAGACATCAGCTTATAGAAAGGGGACAACCAGCCCCTATAACTCCAAACTGTGACATTCACAGCTATCACACACTTAGACATGAATGTAACAGTACATACCTGGAGTACAGTGGTGATTCCATGACCCACAGTCCATAAAAGATAGGTTCAAACCCTAAAGAATGCTGCTCACTGCATTCAGCTGTCACCACAATACCACAGAACCTCTTCTTGGTGCAACGACCAAGAAAGAAAAAGGAAAAGGAATAGACTGAAAGGCTAGGTCAGTCTGAAGGAGTTTTTTTTTCTTTTTCTTCCAATTGAAAAATCAGTTTCAGATGAGGAACACGATCTGAGAAAGAAAGGGGAAAAATCAGTTTCAATGCTCTGATACCATGTAGTCCAGCAAGGGGAAAAATAAAATAAAGAAAGAAAGAGAGAGAAGAAAATAGAGAAGAAAAGAAGGGAAGAGGAGGAAGGGAAGAAGTGTTCTATTCCGAAAGTTGTAGTTAGCGGCACCCAAGTGGGTATTTATACTTAGGGCGGCAGCTTATAACAGATAAGGGAAAAGATAGAAATACCCCTATGCTAGTAACATAACATATTACAATAGTCCACTCCATGCAACCATAATTGGAAAAGGAGATTTAGGATTGAAGTGCATGAAGAAGCCCAAGAGAAAAGACCTGATTTGAAGAGGTCTTTTGTCACTGTAAAAAAGGTTCTAAGGAAAGTTATTTAAGGAATCAAAAGACTCTACACAAGACCATGATCCAAATTCCCAAACAGATAAAGCAATGAGAAACAAAAGACTCTTAATTGTTTGTCAAAGAAAACAGATTATGGAAATGATCTTTCAGTGGCTTGTTACCTCACCATGAATCCAACCAGAATTTGGTCCTACACCAGAAAAGGTTTCATATGAATGTGCTGGATAAAGATTGAATAATAACAAATAAAACTCTCCAGGATGGAGCATGAATTGTTCTGGAAAATACACTTGCACCCCAGTCATTGGTCATGGTATGCCACTTTTTGTTAGGCTCCAATGCGAAACATCACAACCATTTACCTAGGAAGGAAAGGTTCCTAATCAGCTAACCCTCCTTTACATTTACTTTTACATACAATTTCCCATTTGATGAGGACAATAAAGTGAACCCTCCTTGTAGTCCCAGCTTCCCATGGAAAATGTCTCATTGATCCTTAAGAGTTTCTTAGCCACAAAAAGCAGACATTTTTAACACATGAAGATAGTAGACAAATAAATTGACAAGGGTGAAATTGATCAAAGTTCTGTTCCCCTTCTAGTGATTACAACTAAGGAAGAAGAGAATGACTTAAATAGGAGCCATTACTTGGTGTAATGGTAAAATCTTGGGCTGGCAAGCATGAGAACGAGGGTTTGAGTCTGATAGTGGCCAATTTGTGCAAAAAAAGAAAAAATGAAAAACAAAAATACCAAAGGTTAGGACTTAGGTATGATAGACTATTTATAAGTTGTTTCTTATGCAGCCTAGCCACATAATTTGCTTGTTATATGTTTTTTTATAGGAAAAATCTATGATGCCCAGAAGACATGAAATTGGAAGAGCTTTGACCAATCAAAACCCCCTTGAATTTTGATGAATACCCACTTAATTGATTACTAATATCATGATACCAGTTGATTGTTTATAATCTTTTCCAGGATCATATCATTCTGATATCATAGTCAAACCCTTATTTATACTTTTTAAAGGGTAAAGGCTTAAACCTCCCCTGGTATTTCACATAAATACTGAAACATCCCCTCACATTTCAAATTGCACTTAAGACCTCCCCTGAGAATTTATAAACCGTTGTCTCTAATGTAGAAAGAAAAATGACTAATATACCCTATGTTAAATTTGGGATTAAATTGATTTGTAATTAATTTAGCAAGAAAACCCATTATATTCAACCTTATAACAATGAAAACTTGACCACCAATGGAGCTGCATCCATCCACTAATCCACCTATTTGCTTTTTGTAAATTCATTAAAAATAATCTTAAAGCAGAAATCTAATGCAAAAGGGTACATTTCATTATCACATTTTTTGTTATATTTACAAAAAAAAAAAAAAGAATTTGTGAAAACTACAAAGAAACAGTTTATTTTTTCAAAGATCCTTTGTTCAAGGTTTCTTTTTGTTGGTGAGGAAAGGTTTGTGTCCATGTAAGACACAATCAACTAAAGCAAAAAGGTAATAAAGTGCATCATTGGGCTTTTAAAATAGTTTTTATCTTTGTTAATTGTTGTTTTATTATTTTTGGGTGTGTTAGAGCTAGCCGAATAAGGGTAGATTAGTCATTTTATTTCTGTTAAGTTATGTGCTTATGTGGCAGTTTTAATAGAGACTTCCTGTCCCATACTTAAGTGGGGGCTGTTTAGTCTTTGTACTACTAATTAGAGGCTAATCCATATTAAGGGTTGACTGATAGGGTTT
>NW_010729290.1:126628-139700 GCF_000365185.1 Nelumbo nucifera | reverse complement strand
GAAATATTTGATGATCCTAGAAGGTATAGACGGCTAATGGGGAAGCTGAACTATTTGACTATCACGAGACCAGACATTTCCTTTGCAGTCAGTGTGGTGAGCCAATTTATGCAGAACCCTCGGATACCTCATTGGGATGCAGTTCTTAGAATTGTAAGGTACCTGAAGGGAGCTCCAGGCCATGGGTTATTGTACAAACTAGGAGGAAAACTTGAAGTAATTGGGTATACAGATGCAGATTGGGCAGGATCTGTGTCTGATAGAAGATCTACTATAGGTTACTACACATTTCTTGGAGGAAATCTTGTGACATGGAAGAGTAAGAAGCAGACGGTTGTGGCAAGGAGCAGTGCTGAAGCCAGATACAGAGCCATGGCACACACTACATGTGAATTAGTATGGCTGAGGAATCTCCTACAAAAAATCGGGTTCTCCATGGATAGACCTATGAAATTGTACTGTGACAATCAAGCTGCACTCCACATCTCATCCAACCCTGTTTTTCATGAGAGAACAAGGCACATAGAGATTGATTGCCATTTTGTGAGGGAGAAGGTCCTTATTGGAGAGATAAGCACAGAACATGTGGGCTCGGGTGATCAATGGGCAGATTTGTTTAAAAGGCTTAAAGCATAGGGAGAGTGAACTGTATATGTAACAAGCTGGGATTATATGACATATATTCTCCAGCTTGAGGGGGAGTGTTAGAGCTAGCCGAATAAGGGTAGATTAGTCATTTTATTTCTGTTCAGTTATGTGCTTATGTGGCAGTTTTAATAGACTTCCTGTCATACTTAAGTGGGGGCAGTTTAGTCTTTGTACTACTAATTAGAGGCTAATCCATATTAAGGGTCGACTGATAGGGTTCAGTCTATCAAGTTCGAACGTTCTCTTCATCTTCTTCTTCTTCTTCTCTTCTCCTGGTTCAAACTACTGTAGCTACAGAACAAATAGGGTGCATGTAAAATAACTATAGAAACATATTCCAAAAACTGTAGGAAAATGACATTTTTCTGATTTTCTATTGGGAAAGCTTAAACTGCTTGTTTCAGTGGAAATATTGATCATTCAAATATATGACACATTACCAGAAATGTCACTTATTTTATGATTAATTGCTTGGATATATTGTGACAATTATGGACATGATGAAAAACTGTGAAATGTACAAAATATACAATGATATTTTATGTAATGATAAAAGAATTGTAGATACACCATTTTAATTACTAGGGACAGGGCCATGTGCATTGTGTGTGACAATGTCAAATAATAATAATTTGAAAGACTGTAGATACACCCATAGTTATCAAGGCGACAAGGTGCCCTTGGAGGCTCGCATTGCCTAATCGCCAAGATGTTTTGTACTTTCTATTATAAAATACTTTTTTATTCTTTATTTTTAGAGATTATAATTATAAAATAGACATTATTAAACTAAAATATCCATTTTGTGTGCTTATATACTAATTTCATTTTATTATTTTCTTATTTCCTAGGTTTAATCAACACAAACATTGCTAAATTCTGTATTGAACCCTCAAAGACTTCAAAACCTGAACAAATAAGTAAGGTTAAAATTTTGTCTAATCAACACATTTCCTTCTTCTTCTTCTTCTTCTTCTTCTTCTTCTTCTTCTTCTTCTTTTCTTTCTTCTTTTTCTTCTCATGAATATGTTGATTTTTTATGCTTTAACATGAAATCATTTTCTTATGAAAATTATGAATAATTATTAAGGAAATATAGTTATGTTACCTAGGGAACTCCCTAGGATCTATGTTTTTTGCATAAAAAAAAAGAATCCATCACTTAGGCGACCTCCCCTGTCAATTAGCCTCGCCTTGGCGCCTTGAAAACTATGGGTACACCGTTGCATGTGACAATTCTTGAATTTATCTCCCTTCCCCTCCCCTAAGCCACCTAAATATTCAATTAATTACTTTAGGGAGAGTCTGTAGCAATCTTCCTCTGTTGATGAGACACTTAAAACTCCACTCATTTAATAGACCTATTAGTGTCCTTGGGCAGCACCAGCTGAACTTGAAAATTTGACTGAAATGACCATAAATTCCATTAATGTATAGGCAATGTACAAACAAGTGATCTCCTGTCTTGCATAAATCAAGAATCTAACCCAAATTACCCGTCACACTAAGACTATTAAAGCTAGAATCAATTTCCTTTTCCTGGGGTAGCTCAGATATTAATGTGTTTGTAGTCCTTTTCTAATTTGCTTCTAACCAAAATGATTAATGTGGCCGAAAAAGACAACTTTTCTGTTCACCATTATTTATTTATAGAATTTAGAAAATTTAAATATTCACGTGGACATGATAAATAGGTTTTACCATTCAGAATATCTAGTTATAAAAGTTACTCTATGAAGAAACTTATCAACTTCAGAAAACATATTTGTATAACTTCAGATGCTATATATTTTAGTTTAAATGGCATGGTTTCAAACGATCCTATGGTTTTACCTAGGCCCCATTTTACCAACCCCTTACAAGTTTCTTCCCTCCTAGGATAATACAATCCCCTATGTGCACCCTGCCTAGCTAGTACATCTGCTGGGTCATTTGCCAACTTGTCGACCATTGTAGAACATGTATATTTCTTCATTATTCAGGTTTTTTCCAAGTTAAACATGACATCATGAAAAGTAGAAATATAATTCTTTTTCTATTTAATTTCATTAAGAAATGCCTCATTTTCCTTTACATGCAATGAAATACAGCCTATATGTAGTATGCTTGTTTCTGTGCCTGTTCACATTCGTTGAGCATACATGATTTCCTTCTTTTGGAAGGGAAATTGTATCTGTTTTATTTGTATGTAACTCTATACGTCTTTAACTTGTATAGTTGAAACAGATATTATGCTTCCTGAGACCATAAATTTCTTTCTTTAATTTTTGATAATTGCATGTTCAAATACTTTGCAAGTACAATAGTAATGTTCACATGGGATTGCTTCCTATGAAAAATTTGACTACCTTCAACATTCCAATTTCCAAAGCCTTCCTAAGCCACCAATGCCCAAATTTACTAGTAACTACATTTGAGGGTGGTCAGATTTAGGGAAATTTGGCTGAGATTTTCTAGTGGTAATTGTTGGCCGATTGTGTAAATCAGATGGCCATGGACCAGGATGGCGAACACTGCCAGCACATGATCCTGTAGTCCAAGATGCAGCAGATCATGCTGTGAAGACTATCCAGCAGAGGTCAAACTCGCTGGCCCCATATCAACTGCTGGAGGTCCTTCATGCAAAAGCCGAGGTCGCATCTCCTGCTCTTTTAGTTCCTCCCTATCAGTAGAAGTTTAGTCTATCATTTGCTCTTCTCCTGGAAGTATAAGTTCATTTTATACTATGCTTGTTGATCAATACCCATTCTTTCATTTGGGTGTTCATGTAGGTGATTGAAGAAGTTGCCAAGCTCAATTTGCTTCTCAAGGTCCAAAGGGGAAGCAGGGAAGAGAAATTTAAGGTTGAATTACAGAAGACTATTGAAGGTACCTTTCATTTAAATCAAATGGAGCTAGATCCCTCCTAACTTGGGCAACTAGCCTAGTATGCTAGTACGTGTGGATTAACAACCAACTGCTTGTCTACTTTCTGACTCTTTAGATCTGGGAAACAAATAACTATGTACTAGTGCAATAATCTTTACATGTTATAAAAATATAATATATTGGAGATAAATATGATGCTTTCATCTTCCTTCCGAAATTATAAAATCGATATATATTAGGCCATACATTTAGACCATGGTCATGTTTTGCACCTTACTTTATGAGAGAATGGCAAGTAATGTGGGAGCCAGATTACGATCAGTGGTTTATGAATCACTGCTTTAAACCTGACCTGAATCATAACACCTAATTCCTTTATTGTTCAATTCAAAGCCAATTTGAATTCCAAAATTTTTACTTTGCATTTTAGTATTAGGTATGTTCTAATTACAGGATCCCTTCATTATTAATCTGGCCCTAAATCCTTATTTCTTAGGGTAAAGCTGTCTTACTATTAAATTGGTTTTGAAATTTAATGCATTTTTCTTAGGTAAAGAGTTTTCACTATTGCCTTTCTTTAGGTGAAACTCCATTATTAATTTGGCCTTAAAGCCTTGTAGTTTTCTTTAGGTGAAACTGCTTCACTGTCAATTTGGCTTTAAAACTGTATGCCTTTCTTTAAGTGAAGTTACTTCACTATCAAATTGGCCTTGAAACTAAGTGCCTTTCCTCATGTGAATTCACTTAATTATTGGTCTAGCCTGAAAAACTTTTAACCTTTTCCTTAACTCCCTTTTGATTATATAAATGTATCCTGAATCAATTTGTTTGAATCCTCCCAGAAACTTGACAGTTGCCCAAAACTTTATTCCTTTCAAAACTTTTAATTCATTTTTTTTTTTTTTTGATCGGAGGGCTATTTAGTTCCTTTTGGAACTGGTACTTTTACTAGTTGGTAATCATGGATTGTATATCCTGTACAATTAGGATCACCACATCATCAAGATGATGTCCAAAGGTTCTAAGCTCTTACTATCACCATCCTTACCTTATTGCAAGCAAAATCTAATTGGAAGAGTAAGTGAACGTCACGCACATGTAAGGGTAAAAAGAACTTCACGGGATTTGAAATAATAGACTTGACACAAAATGGAACACTGGCAACCAAGCTTTAAAATAAAGGGAAATTGTCCAAAACCCACCATAATTTTTCAAAACGTTCAAAATTCACCATGTCAGTGACATAACAGTAATTTAACTATGGGCATCGTTAATTTATTATTTTACCCTTTTTCCACCGCTGAAATCTTTTTTTTCTATTTTCATAGTTTAATGCCAGCATTATTTCCCTTTCTTTCTCACTCAGACTCCGCCCTCTTTCTTTAGAGAAGCTTCAATCCGGCCACTCCGATTAACACTACCATCACCACCACCACCGTCATATCTCCAAACAGGGGAATTCTCTTTTTTGCTTTTCTTGTGGTGTGGGGACTCTGCTAAAAGTCGTCTACTCTCATTCTCAGTCTCATACACACAGATAGAGTTCATCTTCTTTTCCTAAGGGAGAGGAAGGAGGAAAGAACCTTAGAGGAAACACCCGAAGCTGGAAAGAAGATGGTTAAAGATAAGATTGAGAGAAAGAGAGAGCGTAGCTTCGTGTAGCAACAGCTAGCCAAGGCATACCCAAATAAAGTGTAGGTTTTCAACCATGTGCTTTCAACCACTCAAACCCCGGCCAAGACGGAGATGGGAATTTCATGGAGTAGGCACAGCAAGTGCACAGCGAGTTCTTTGTTTGAACCTTGAGCCCCGCCACCACAGTACCGACGGGCGGAGATTCCTTAGACAATTGTACTTTTAGCCAAATAATCAGCCATATCCATGGTGTATTCACATCGTTGTTAGCTTCAATCTTTTTAGACTTTTAGAAACCATTCCTTAGACAATTTTCCTCAAAGCTCAGTTTGGAAGGAGTATAAATGCAATTAAATATATAGAGTGCAAAACTATGTATTTTGTATTATTTGTAGTTGTACTCCTTCCAAACTGAGCCCAACAATCAATGTAAAACTCGACTTGCGATGAGTATTACATCAATTTTCGAGGGTTATTTATGTTTCATCCAAACAGTTATAAAACCGGATCGAAGTGTAAAAGAACATCAGTTTGATATTTACGCCACAACCAAAGGCAGCTTGCTTTGATATCTGGTGTTCTCCAATATTCTTTTGAGTTCCCTATTCGCTAATTCAACTTGGCCACTGGTTTGAGGGTGATATGGGGTTGCTAATTTATGTGTAACACTATATTTTCGCATCAGCCGCTCAAATTGGGTGTTGTAGAAATGAGTTTCCCTATCACTAATTATAGCTCAAGGTGTGTCGAATCGGGTGAATAGCTTTTTAAGAAAGTGTACTACCCTCCTAGAGTTATTTGTGGGTAAAGCCATGGCTTCCACCCATTTGGATATATAATCAACAGTAACTATGATGTATTTGTTACCAAAAGAATTCGGGAAGGGTCCAATACATAAAAAAWTTCACAAATTAAGATATTAGTGAGGGGCATTTCATTCAATCAGGAGATATTACCTGTTCTCTGGCATTGGTCACATGCGGACACGTACCTGTGAGCATCCTTGAACAAAGTTGGCCAATAGAAACCTGATTGCAAAACCTTGGCTGCAGTGCAGTTGGCTCCGAAGTGGCCTCCTGCTTCTCTATCATGGCAGTACCGGAGCACCGACTCCATCTCTTCCTCGGGGACACACCTCCTTATGATCTGATCTGCACATAGTTTGTACAAAAATGGATCCTTCCACAAATAGTGTTTCACATCAGAGAAGAATTTCTTCCTCTTCTGATATGAAAGATGAGGAAGGATAACATGTTTAGTTAGATAATTTGCAAAATCAGCATACCAAGGTGATGCATCTACCTGAATGGAGTAGAGTTGTTCATCCGGAAACTCCTCTCGAATGGTGTTGATTGTCTTCTCTTCTAAATCCGCATTCTCTAACTGGGTAAGATGATCAGTAGCTAGGTTCTCGGTACCTTTCTTGTCACGAATCTCAACATCAAACTCTTGCAGCAATAGGATCCACCTAATCAGCCTCGGTTTTGCATCCTTCTTTGCGAGTAGTTCCTTTTCTATTGTGGTGTAATTCTATTGAGCTCCATTCAAGGTTCTGCTAGCATAATAGATCAGTTGAAAATGTTTGTTCATTCTTTGTCCTAGAACAACTTCCACTGCTGAATCACTCGCATCACACATCAGCTCAAAAGGAAGTGTCCAATCCGATGATATAATGATCAGGGCATTGATCAGCTTGTCCTTTAGGATGTTGAACGCTTGTAGGCATTCGTTTGTGAACTCGAAGGGCACATCTTTCTGAAGAAAAGTGGACAATGGCTTAGCTATCTTGGAAAAATCCTTGATAAATCTTCTATAGAACCCAACATGTCCCAAGAAGCTTCTCACAGATCGGACGGATGTTGGTGGTGGCAACTTCTCAATTGTCTCCACCTTGGCTCTGTCAACTTCAATACCTCTCTGTGAAATCTTATGCCCAAGAACAATGCCTTCTTGCACCATGAAATGGCACTTCTCCCAATTCAGCACTAGATGTGTGTCCTTGTACCGCTTTAGTACCTTCTCCAGATTATTCAAACATACATCAAATGAAGAACCAAAGACTGAGAAATCGTCCATGAAGACCTTCATAAACTTCTCAACCATATCAGAAAATATTGCCATCATACACCTCTAAAAAGTTGTTGGAGCATTGCATAACCCGAATGGCATCCTCCTATAGGAAAAGGTACCATAGGGGCAAGTGAAGGTGGTCTTCTCCTAATCTTCCAGTGAAATTGGAATTTGATTATAACCTGAATACCCATCCAAGAAACAATAATACTCATGTCCGGCCAGCCTCTCTAGCATTTGGTCAATGAAAGGGAGAGGGAAATGATCATTGCATGTGGCTTCATTCAATTTTCTGTAATCAATGCACACTCGCCACCCGGTGATGGTCCTAGTCGGTATGAGTTCATTCCTTGCATTCGGTACTACGGTCATGCCACCTTTTTTTGCCACTACTTGCACGGGGCTCACCCATGAGCTGTTTGAGATAGGATAAATGATACTAGGCATCTAGCAGCTTGATAACTTCAGCCTTCACCACCTCTTTCATATTCGGGTTCAGGCATCTTTGGGGCTGAACCGAGGGCTTGATTCCATCTTCCATCAGAATTCTGTGCGTGCATATAGATGGGTTGATGCCCTTAATGTCGGCTACCTTCCAAGCCAAAGTTGTCTTTTGTTCCCGTAACACTCTCAACAGTTTTTCTTTTTGTAATTGGGTAAAGGCTGTTGATATGATCACCGGTAGGGCTGACGGTGCCTCTAAGAAAGCATACTCCAAATGTGGTGAGAGTTGCTTCAGCTCAAGGGTGGGTGGCTCTTGGGTTGAAGGCTTGCTTTTTGGCATTGGTGATCTGTCCAAGCTCTCCAACTTGAGGAATCATTTCCCTTGAAACTGTGGATTGCCATTCAGGTATGCTGTCATGCTTTGAATCTCTTCATTTTCTCCCATTGTAGCTTCTCCATCTTGTATGCATAGCTCAAGGGGATCAGCCAACCTGCAAACCTGAAAGCAATCATCAACCGCATAATCAATAACATCAATCATGTAACAAGAATCATCACTAGAAGGTGCATGTTTCATAGCATCAAACATTTTAAAAATTATTTCCTCATCTTGAATCCTAAGGCTGAGTTCCCTTGTTGGACATCAATCATTGCCTTCCCCGTAACTAGGAAAGGTCTCCCTAGGATAAGAGGGACATCAACATCATCTTACATGTCTAACACAACGAAGTCAACTAGAAAGATGAACTTATCAACTTTAACAAGTACATCTTCTATGATTCCCCTATGATGCTTAATGGATCTATCAGCTAATTGCAATGCAACTCTAGTGGGTTGGGGTTCACCCAATCCCAATTTATTGAAAACCGAATATGGCATCAAGTTTATGCTAGCTCCTAAATCACAAAATGCCTTATCAATTTTCAAACTGCCTATAGTGCAAGGGACAGTGAAACTCCCAAGATCTTTTAGTTTCTGAGGCAACTTATTGAGGAGGATTGCCGAGCATTCTTCATTTAGTGCAACTGTAGCCACATCTCCCAGTTTCCTTTTGTTTGCCAATATCTCTTTCAAGAACTTTGCATAATGTGGCATCTGGGCTAAAGCATCAGCAAAAGGGATATTAATATGTAAAGTCTTAAACATTTCAAGAAACTTATTGAATTCATTTTCCAATTTGTGTTGCTTTAACCTATTCGGAAATGGTACTTGCAGCTGTTGGCTTTTTTCTTTCTTTGGATCAGCTTGCTCTTCCTCCTTCTTTTCGGTTTCAAGGGTTGCATCCACCTTGTCTTCAACCCTTGCTTTCTTCTCCACTTCTTGCAGCTCCTTACCACTCATTAAAGTGATAGCCTGCACTTGCTCTCTTGGATTCACTTCGGTATTGCTGGGTAGAATGCCTGGTACTCCATCTAATATCATTTGTGCCAATTGCCCGACTTGATTCTCCAAGTTCTTGATTGATGCTTCTTGGTTGTAAAATCTTGTTTCTGCACTTGCTATGAACTTGGTCATCAGCTCCTCTAGGTTTGTTTTCTTTTCCGGCTGATTGAAGTTTTGGGGGAAGGGTTTCACCACATTTTGATTTGGCCAAGACTAATTTGGGTGGTTCCTCCATCTGGGGTTAAAGGCACGAGGGTACTGATTGTCTTGTTGCCATTGCAAGTTACCAACAAAGTCTACCTTCTCGGGGGACTACACAAACTGATTTCCAACAAGACATTCAGTGCTGATATGACCTCCCCCACACCATTCACAAGTCACGGTCTAAACATGCATGGCCGCTATCTGCATCTCATCTATCTTCTTGCTGAGTGCATTGTTTTGTGCAGATAGGGCTGTATAGGTGTCCACATTGTGAAGTCCGAACTGTCTCCTAACTTGTGCTCTCTCGGAATGCCATTGGTAATTGTTTGCAGCCGTCTCCTCTATGAGTGCATGGGCAACTTCAGGGGTTCTGTTATTGATGGAACCCCCAGTTGCAGCATCCATAATGGTCTTGTTGGCTTCGGTTAGCCCATTATAGAAGGTTTGGACTTGCAGCCATACGGGAATCCATGATGAGGGACCTTCCTCAACAGCTCCTTGTAATGCTCCCATGACTCATACAATGACTATCCATTCTGCTGAAAGAAAGTGGTGATGTCATTCCTCATCTTTGTTATTTAGAACGAAGGAAAATACTTGGAGAGGAATCGGCTAAACATTTCATCCCATGTTGCTATAGATCTAGCCGGCAAAGAATTCAGCCAAGTCTTGTTTTTGTCCTTCAATGAGAATGGGAACAACCTGAGCCTCACCGCATCATCACTAACCCCATTGTACTTGAATGTATCACAAATTTCCAAGAAGTTGGCGATGTGAGTGTTCAGATCTTCATGAGCCATGCCGCAGAACTGAACAGTGTTTTGTATCATCTGAATGATGGCTGGTTTGATCTCAAAGTTGTTGGCAACTATAGCTGGTCTCACAATGCTTGAAGCAGCCCCGGTGAGGGTTGGTTTGGCATAGTCCATCATGGTTCTTGGTTCGGCCATCTCTTCAATTTTAGCTCTCACTTGCCTAAAAGCTCTAAGGCGGCTACGGAGAGTTCTTTCAATCTCAGGATCGTAGGTGATGCTCTCTGTTTCACTTCTGCGTGTCATAAACTATACAAGTCAAAGTCATAAAGAGGCTAATATACACATATCAGAAAAGCAATCTACCAAACCAAGAAAACTGAATATTACCGAGAAAAGAAAGAAAATCAAACAAAGACAATGAGCAAGAAGAAAGGAAACTACTTATCAGCAGTGGAGGCTAATATACACAGATCAGAAACATAATATACAAAATTAAAATCAGATTAACAATGGCTAATGGTTCCTAATATTGTTGTAATAAAATCCCCTGCAACGGCGCCAAAAACATGATGCGTATTGCTTACACTAGCAAGTGCACTAGTCGATCAAGTATAAAGTAATGAATAGAGTATCGTTCCCACGAGGATTTATCCAATAACTAATAGTAATAAATCAATCAATTGTTATCTGATAAACCGAATTCTTAACTTAATCAAAATCTGAATTCCTAACTAGCAAAATATCCTAATCAATTCGGATCAAACCACCTTCATGTAGAGAGAAACAAGGCTGTATAAGAACACTAATAGATTCGGTCCAACAATTAATTCACGAAGTTATTCAATTGAATTGGGATTCAGCCATGTTTTGGTGAAACCCTAATGGCATGAGCAGCCTCTCTCGAGCACAACTCATCCTACCCATGGGTGACAATTCTTATATTTCTATCAAGAATTTAATCCCCATGGATGCATTAAGAGCAAGCAATTTGAAGGGCATCAATTCAGATTTGAATGGACACCAACCAAATCACACAAATTATCTCTAAGATGTGTCAGATTCGGTTCTTGATTAGTAGATCCGATTACCTAAATTCTTTCTCAAGCAATTCAGACAATCCAAGAATCAAGAACAATTCGGCCAAGACTGTTCTAACAATTAAAACCCTAACCAAGAAAT
Source organism: Nelumbo nucifera (assembly GCF_000365185.1). The sequence continues at coordinate 128,514 of NW_010729290.1, read as the reverse complement.
ATCCTGAATGAATCTAATCAATCAAATAACCCTAGAGAACTAATTACAAATCTGAAACATCATCAATCATGGTTCGAATTCTAGCAAGAAAGAGAAATTAATTGACAAAATTGCATGAAATCCTAGCTAAATTCGGTTACCAATTGCACAGAACCAAAGAAGAAGACAACCTAGAATTATGCTTCAATCTTCACTTTCTTGGATGTGATCCTCCTCTAATTCGCATTCAGCAACCGTCTTCTTCCTCTAGATCTTCTCTTTTCTCCTTTCTCACGCCTCTCTTCTCTCCTTTCTCCTTTTGGGGGTTCGAACCCTTTTCTCTTCACTTTCTTGGACATGATCCTGCTCCAATTCGCATCCAACAACCTTCTTCTTCCTCTAGATCTTCTCTTTTCTCCTTTCTCGCGCCTCTCTTCTCTCCTTTCTCCTTTTGGGGGTTCAAACCCTTTTCTCCCCTTTCTTTTCACCTTTTATACTTTTCTCTTCAGCCCTCTTTCTTCTAAAAGGTAGCCACCTTTAGGACCCCTTGGGCTGCAACTTGGGCTGCACTTGGGCCTTCCACTTGGTGGGACAAAAGGTCTCCCTTGGATGAGTCTCGGCTGGGCTCTCTTCTTGGTGTCCCCCATGGGGCTTTGCTTCTTTATGGATCGAAAGTGCCCTCCTTGTGACTCTCGGTTGGGCCTGTCTTCTAAATGGGCCGAATTGCTTCCACATTTTCCCTCTCAACATGGTTTTATGCTATCTTCCCCCTAAGCCGGTCCACACTCTTGAATTCCTGAAATCATTCTCAATTAAGGTGAAAAATCATGCAAATTATCATCAAAATCATGCACAAAATAATAGAAATGCTGTGTACCTTGTGCACACATCAATTGCTAAGTCTATAAAGGTAGAGAATCATCTAAAGAACCTTAGGAATCTCTTCGAAAGGCTCTGGAAATTCCACCTTAGGTTAAATCCCCAGACATGCATATTTAGGGCATCATCAGGCAAGCTGTTGTGATTTACTATTAGTCGAAAGGGGATTGAGATTGACTATGCTAAGGTCTAAGAAATTGTTAAGATGCCTCCTTCCCAAACAGAAAAGGAAATTAGAAGCTTTTGGGAAGATTACAATATATCTGAAGATTCATCACGCAACTTACACCAATATGTGAACCAATTTTCAAGTTGCTAAGGAAGAATACCCCAGTGAAATGGAATGAAGACTATTAAGAAGCATTTGACAAAATTAAGGAGTACTTGACCAATCAACCAGTATTAGCTCCCCCTAGGCCTGGGGAACCCTTGCTTATGTATTTGTCAGTACAGGAATATTTCATTGGATGCATACTAGAGCAGCATGATGAGACGGGTAAAAAGGACAGAGCCATTTATTACTTAAGTAAAAGATTTTGTGACTATGAGACAAGGTACGCTATGCAAGAAAAAACATGTCTAGCCCTCGTTTAGTCCTGTCAAAAGCTACGTCATTACTTATTAGCTCATTCGGTGTTGCTCATTTCTAGAATAGACCCCATCAAGCATTTGTTCGAGTGATTTGCAATTACAAGTCGAGTCTCCCATTGGACCATGCTCATTTCTGAATATGATATCAAGTATGTGACACAAAAGGCAATCAAAGGGTAGGCCATTGCAAATTATTTAGCTAATAACCCCACCTTGGAATATGAGGCAATCCCAACAAATTTCCCATTTTGGAAATACAAGTGGGGCAAAGGTGGAAGGCATACTTTGATGAAGCATCAAACCAAAGTTGATGAGGAGCGAGAATGATCCTTGTGGACCCTCAAGGCTGTTAGACAGTTTTGTATGCCCTTAGCTTCAATCAGAATGATGTACTTTATGAGTTTATTGTAAATGAATAAAGATACATATTTGATTCA
>NW_010729290.1:44955-124958 GCF_000365185.1 Nelumbo nucifera | reverse complement strand
TATAATCCTTCCCACTTCTTTTTGGTTCAGATCTGGTTCAGTTTATGGTTCAGAATTGATCCTTGAAAATATGATTTTCTAAATGGGGAATACGATTCCCAGTTGAAGGGAGAGAAAAATTTTTGAAATTCGCCCCTTATTCCGCAATCTTTTGGGCGTCCATAGGATGGATCTCTCATTCCCTTCAAAGGCACCTACTTTCCTTTATCTATTTACTTGGACTTTCTCAACACCAATAATACATGTGAATGGGAAGCATGCATAAGATTAGTCCAAATGGGACTAGACTGGGGCATCGATGAATTGGGAATTTATGGGGACTCTTTCTTGGTCATTAGTTAAGCCAAGGGTGATTAGGAAGTACAGGATGAGCGACTAGCATTGTATTATAACTGTCTCAAGGAGTTGATCAAAAAGTTTAAGTGCATCTCCTTCAATTACCTACCTAGAGATGACAACCGCTTTGCGAATGCTTTAGCCTCCCTTGGATCAGCCATGTGTTTACCTCCTGACATGGCGATAGAACCAATTGATTTAAGTTGGGATAATGAGCCCACCTACATGAGCAACATATTAGCAATCACAATAGAAGATGAAGAGTCAGATGGTAAACTTGGTTGAGATGTTTAGATGAACTAGGCCAAGGTGTAGATCTTGAGATGTTTAGATCAAAAGGAGTAGATCCCAAGCTGAGAAGAACTATAACTAGGCCAGTAAGGCATTTCATTATAACAGAAGGGGTATTGTATCGAAAGTCACCCGGATTAACTTGGTTGAGATTTTTAGATGAAGAAGAAGCACAAAGAAAGATGGAGGAGGTACATGGTGGCATATGTGGCCCTCACATGAATGAACATATGTTGGCCAAAAAATTGCTCCAAATGGGATTTTATTGGATCACAATGGATGAGGATTGTTGTCAACATGTGCAAAAATGTTATGCTTGTCAAGTCTTTAATCGAAAGATAAATGCACCACCCTCAAAGCTATATTGTTTCACCACACCTTGGCCTTTTTCAGTATGGGCATTTGACATGGTCGGTCCACTGCAACCTGCAACAAATGGGCATAAGTTCATCTTGGTCGCCATTGTTTATTTCACTAAGTGGGTAAAAGCAATGTCCATAGACCGCATAACAATGACCAAAATAGTTCAATTTATCAAGAGAAGCATTGTTGCTTGATATAGAGCACCTTGCAATATCATCTCAGATAATAGAAAAATTTTCATTGCAAACGAAGACACAACCCTCTACAATCATTTCAAGATTAAGCAGTTGTGTTCATCCCCTTATCGACCTCAAATGAATGGAGTAGTAGAGGTTGCAAACAAGAACATTGAAAAAATTCTTAAGAAGATGTCTCTTACCTACAAGTTTTGGCAGGACATGTTACCATATGCTCTTTTGGCTTACCGCATGTCAATCAGGACATCAACTGGGGCAACGCCATATTCTTTGGTGTATGGCATGGAGGCAGTCCTACCAACAGAAGTTGAAGTATCATCTTTGTGTGTGATATTATGGTTAGAGATCCCAAAGACAGGTTGGGTCCAAGAACGTTCTAGGCATTTGGCGTTCTTAGATGAAGCATGACTGAAAGCTATGGCCCATACTTGAGCCTATCAAAAGCGAACAGCCCTGAGACGCGTAGCCAGGTGAATTACCACTCAAAAGAGTCATTCCAAATCAGCCAGAAATAAGAGGCAAGTTCACTCCCACCTATGAAGGCCCTTACATTGTTAAAAAGAGGTTATATATCTAGAGCCAGTAAACTTAGATCAAGTGAAAAGGTACTATGCTAAATTGTAATCCATTCCATGTATCAAGTGAAAAAGTATTGAACAAAGTTAGCCTTGACCTCGCCCCTCTTCTAAGGTTATGCACCCGCAACATTCTTCCAAAATAAATAATAATAATAATAAAAATCCAAAAAAATCAAATGTCATCATCAAAGATCAAATTTATCAAATTCATAAAAAATTCAAATAATCAAATATCAAAATTATTAAAATCATCAAATATCAAAATCAAATCATCACATATCAAATATCAAAATATTAAATGTCAAATTCATTAAATGTCAAGTCAAAATCAAATCATAAAATATCAAACTCGTCAAATATCAAATACCAAATCATCAAATTCATCAAATATGAAAGTTATCAAATCATCAAAAATCAAATCAAAATCAATATCAAATCATCAAATATCAAATATCAAATTCATCAAATATAAAAATTGTCAAATATCAAATTCATCAAATATCAAAATTATCAAATCATCAAACAATCAAATATCGAAAAATCAAAATCAAATCATCAAACATCAAACTCATCAAATATCAAAATCATATTATCAAATTCATAAAATATCAAAATTATCAAATCAAAATCAAATCACCAAATATAAAACACATCAAACTCATCAAATATCAAATATCAAAATCAAATAATCAAATTTATCAAATATCAAAATTATCAAATCACCAAATAATCAAATATCGAAAAATCAAATCAAATCATCAAATATCGAAGAAATCAAACTCATCAAATGTCAAATATCAATAGTAAAAATCAAATCATCAAATATCAAATTTATCAAATTTATCAAACTCATCAAATATCGAATCAAAATCATATCATCAAATATCAAAGTCATCAAATTCATCAAATATCAAAATTATCAAGTTCATCAAACCCTCAAATACCAAACTTATCAAATATCAAAAGTCAAAATCAAATCATGAAATATAAAAGATATCAAACTCATCAAAAATCAAATATCAAAAAAATCAAAGTCAAATCATCAAATATCAACATTAACAAACTCATCTAAGTTATAAAATAACAAAAATAAAAAGTCAAAATTGAATCATCAAAATATCAAATCCATATCGAATCATCAAATGTCAAAGTTATGAAGTTCGAAATTATCAAATCAAATTCATCAAATATCAAAGTTATCAAATTCATCAAATAACAAACCTCAAAATTATCAAAATAAGGTCATTGAATATAAAAAGCAAAAGTTATCAAAATTATCAAATATCAAAAATCAAATTTATCAAATTAAATTAATCTAATTGTCAAATTAAATAAAATCATCAAATATCCAAGTTACCAAAAATCAAGAATAAGCCTCATCAAATATCAAAATTCGTTAGATGACAAAATTCAAAATCAGGTTTCCCAAAGTCACAAGTATTCAAATCGTTAATTTCAAAATTATCAAATCTAGTTAGAAAAGATAAAAATTATTAAAAATGAAGAGAAAATGTAGAAGAAAAATAAAGAATTAGGATATCCAAAATCTAAGTCAATCTAATCATCAAGTGAAATCAAATCATTAAACAACCAAACCAAATCAATGTATTAGGTATAAAAAATATAATCCATCACTAGAAAAGCTTAAGATAAGGCTGAAACTAAAATCAAGTCAATTGATCAAAGTTGCCAATAAGAAACAAGAACAAAAAAAAGAACAAAAGAATTAATGACTTCTTTTAGAATAACACCACTTTATTGTTTGCATGATAGTTGCATTTGCCTATTAAGGCCTGGATTAGGGGTAGATTCAAGTCGAATCGAGCCGAATAGTATGAGGCTCAAACATGGCTCGCCAAGGTTATATACGGCTCGAGCTCAAGCTCGGTTCAAGCTAGAACATTGAGCTTGCTCAACTCAAGTCAAAAACTCATAAGCTCGAGCTCGGCTCGGCTCAAGCTCAATTTGAGAAAAAATGTTTTATAAAAATAAAAAATCATATCACAAAAAATATTTTTTATTTGATATTTAAAAATTAAGAATTATGAGATTTTTATTATATATATATATATATATATTATTTTTATAATTTTATTATATATATACATATATTCGAGCTCGGCTCACGAGGCTCTATTAGGCTCGAGCACAGCTCGTTTATAAATCGAGCCTATAAATTGGGCTTGAGCTCGGCTCAAAGCTTGATTGAAACCGAGCTAAGCCGAGGTTTTCACGAGCTGAGCTCAAGTAGCTCATGAAGAGCTTGGCTTGTGGCCACCCCTACATGGGATGCTACTACGCCTTCCAAGCAAGGGTATTACACCATATCAACTTTGACCTTAACCAAAATTCCAGCAGCAAAATTTCCTACCCTAACCACTTGTCCCTTACAAAAACCTCTAGGTGCTTCTTTTTCTTTGTTGTTCAACAGCTCGCTACTACCAACAAAGAGGGCAGTTGTTAGCACCCGATTTTTGCTCGGTCCCTTCTTTGATCCATCTCCTACATTATGGATGCCTGATCGAACCACGACAATCGCTTTAAAACATGCCAAAACCCTAAGAAACCTAATTTTAGCCCAAATGCCTATAAATCCACTGTTAAATCTACACGATTCCCTCTCGGTAGTCTTGACTATTTCACATCACCATACTTGATCCTTGATTAAACTCTATCACATGAAACAAAATCCTTAAAAAACTAATCACAAAAAATTTCAATCATAAATTCCTAGATTTAGCCAATCATCCATCTGAAATTTCATTTCGATGCATATAACACTACAACGCTCCTCGAACCTAAAACCCATGATCTGCACATACCTAACATGATCAAACCCTTCCAACAGCCTCATAAGCCCAATCTATACCTACCCACCAAATTTTATATAAAATTCCCTTGTTTGACCTAACATGAAGCCTTGATTCTATATTGATGAATCTTATTAATCAAAAGCTCACCTGTCACGAATCTCCATCATCTAAGCCCTATTTGATCAATCAGTCCTCGCCACCATGTTCAAAGACCCAAAAAACCCAGCACGTCAAATTTCGCATCCTAATTCACCCATTTGACCTTTAAACTAGGAATACACCATTTCGATGCACCAAATTGAATCGCCACATCAGCTGTCTCATCCTAGGATTTTAAGAGGGTAGGGACTGATGTCAACTCCTTTCTTGACCCCATTAAAACACCTGGAACAATGAATTTGGGCCTAATGGGCTTAAAAAAGTTGAAAATACAAAACAGCTTAAGCTTGAGGAGGAGGGCAGTTTCCCAACTTCTGTAATACACCCATTATGCTTGAAATCCCAAAGTCTTTGAAGCCAAGCTCAAGCCTCATCCCCTGTTTTCCAAACTTAACACCAGAAACGCTTAGCCCAGCTTCGTGCCTTGCTCAATTTTTGTTTGAAATCCTTTTAACTGCAAGAAAGTTTGTTTCAAGGTCATATACGAGAGGTAAGCCTCTCATTCCACTGCCTCTCAACTTTTAGTTTAGTTCAGATTGCTTAAAGTCATAAAACCTTGGGAAACTTGCATTCCCAGCTTCCTCTAGATTGAGAAAAAGAGGTAGAGAGGTGAGGGTCTTAGGAAAACTAGTACCTAAGACCCGATAGCATCACCTCAAATCAATTCTAGATGAAGTTGAGAATGTTTTCGCCAGATTTCAAGAGCTTTTGAGCAATCATGTTAATTTGTACTTCGCTAGAATTTGAGCCTGAATTACTCCCATAATGGGCTACTATAGCAGCTTGGAGAGAGGGGTGCCTAACACCTTCCCTCTCCCAATCTTTGGGATCCAAAACCTTTTGGTTTAGTGCCTTTCTCATGTAGGACGAAGTTATTATCAAAAAGCTAAAGTTGAACTTTCAAGTTTGAAAATAAGGGCCCATTTCCTCTGAAAAATTGGTGGCAACTCCATCTTTTTGAGCCAGCCACGAGCTTCCCAGAGCTCACAATGGGTAAACAGGGGAGATTTGAATTGGAATTTAACTAGGTAATACTTCCAAGGGTCCTGGATAGGCTGGCAGGGCTTTATTCCCTTAGGTATTGGGACCAAGGGAATCCAAAGTACAAGGTTTTAAGATAATGGGAAGGTTCAAAATGGAATTTTTGTTTGATAAAGGGGTAAATGAGCGAGTTTTGAATTGAAATTTGGTGGATAGGTATTTTGGGATGTCAAGAGTTTTATGTCTATGTCTAATAGGTTCAAGTATGTTAAGATCCTGGTAGTCTAAGTTGTGAGTGTTTCGATTAATGAAAAGGCTCAAAACGAAACCTTTTGGGTTGATTATGGGAATCTATGGGTAGGCATTTTGGAATGTTTAAAGTTTAATGATAGTGTCTGATGGATTCAGGCATGTTAAGATTATCGGAATCTAGACTACAAGTGTTTTAACCAATATAGAATGGAATCTTTATGTAATGGAGAGATAAATTGGGGAATTTTGAGTTAAAATTTTGTAGGTAAGTATTTTGGAATGTTTGGAATTTAAAGAAGAAGACAAATTTTCAATCAGACATAGGTCAAATAGGAGATCTAAGGGCTAGAAGGATCTTCCATTATATTGGGTTGGCCAATGTAGGTTATCAGAATGAAATCTTGAATTGTTTTTGGATCAAACTTGGAATTTAGTTGTGAAAATTTGCAGGTTGTCTAAGTAAGGAATTTTGGGCTTAGTGGTAGAGACTAATGTGATCAATGAGATGGGATTGTATAGCTTTAGGATTTAAAGCGATCGGTTAATCAAAATTAATAAAATTAAAATCTTTAATTGATGGATGATGGAAATTTTGAGTTTAGGGTTGAGATTTGATCTAAACGGGTAGGGGTGGCAACAAGTCGAGCTTTTAATGAGCTCCTCGAGCTTGGGTCATGAAAAGCTTGGCTCAGCTCGGTTTTAACCGTTCATCGAGCCAAGCTCAAGCCCAATTCACTGGCTCGATTATGAAACAAGCCAAGCTCGAGCCTACTAGAGCTTAGTTCGTAAGGCTCGCGAGTCAGCTCGTATATATATATAATTATAGAAAATAATATATATAATAAAAATATTATAATTCTTAATTTTTTAAATATCAAAGAAAAATATTTTTATATATAATTTTTTATTTTTAAAAAATATTTTTTCTCAAAATCGAGCTCGAGCTTGCGAATTTTTTACTCAAGTCGAGCTCGAGCTCAAGGTTCTGGCTTGAAGGAGCCTTGTAGAACAGTCTCAAGTCGAGCTTAAGCCTCATACTATTTGGCTCGGCTCAGCTCGAGTCCACCCCTATAAATGGGTATTTTGGGGTTCTCTATCAAATGATTGGGTCCAATTTAGTGGACATGGTGTGAGTGGGGATTTGTTAAACCTATTAGATTAGGGTCAAACAAATTCAACGGTTGATTTTAAGGATTCTAGGTTGAAACTTGAGCTCTTAGAGTTATTTTGTGTTTTAGATAGATTAAAATGTTCTAATAGGGTGTTTGGAGTATGTACTTGGGGTTCAAGCAAACCCTATATCTAGAATTCTATCCAAAGGTGACTAAGCCAAGGTTCAAAATATCAATAAGGTCGATACATCAGTTGGGTGTATCATCCTGTATTGACCTATGCCTTTTATTTTTTTTTATTTTTTCAAAATAGTTCAATGGTGTCAATTTAAGGCCCACCTACCCCTTGAACTAGGTCAAACCCCAAAATATCCAATATAGGGGCATATCGGGAAGTCATTAATATGATACATATCGGCCAATACATCCCGATATGTTTGATATTTTGAACCTTGGATTAGGTCTTGATCCAAATTAGATTTGGATTACGATTTAATCATACTAACATAATGGAGCTCCATATCCATATTCAATCCATATCATATGATAACTTAAGTTGTCATGTGACTTCATTAACTAGTCTTGTAATGGGCTTAGGCCCATTTCCTTTAGCATTTGCATACATAGACATTGCAAGGCTTTTTAGGCCCGAATAATATATGACATGGAACCCACAAAGGTCTCATACAAGTCCATATGGATTCAGTCCATGTCAGAAAAGAAACATGCCAAATTCACTTTACAATTTCAATAAACCCTTGAGCCAATCAAGTTGGGCTCAGTTTGGGCCCAACACTTAAGTCTAAATGACCCTTGGTTTTAGCCATCCTATGAATCCTAAGGATAATGTACTGATGTAAGATAAAAGCCCAATAATTTGGGCCCAAAACTTAAGTACAAGTGACCCTTGATTTCAACCACCCTATGAAACCCAAGGATAATGGACTGATGTAAGATAAAAGCCCATCAAGTTATTATCCCTATAATGGTTTCTTTCCCTTAACCTCTCAACCCCTAAATGATCAAAATATTGTGCACAAGGAAGGACCTTTTCCTTAACTACAAAATCTAGTGCCATACCCTCTGCTTAGATGGATCCTGGGATTAAAACATTTTACAAACCTTTTTCAAAAAAATAATATAATATAAGCATAAATACACTTTTCTAAATTGATTCCAAATACAGTTCAAATTCACTACCAACAATTTTAAATTTCCATTAGAGAGAGTTTAAACCTTAATATTCACTTTGTCTAACAAAGGGATTGGTCTTATCACTATGATCACCCACTCAGGTAATATCCCAAATTGCTCCAACATACCTAGGTATTTAACCCTAGTTGGATCTTACTAAATGACATATCGAAAGCAGCTCAATCCAAGGCCTACGTAATATCATAATCAAGTTTGGGGTTAAGTGCGACTTTCCAATTTTTCCCATCTATCTCAAAGGTCCATGGAATAACTGGAAATTGGTTTAGATTCAGTGCTTCTCATAAACACCCACTAACTATGCTTGGGGTTTAACCTTAGTAGTTGAGAGAAGTTGTTCCGCCAATTCAGCAACACACCAATGTCAATGTCAACCTTGTCAAGATAGACTTTCCAAGAGTATCTAATGATTAAGAATATTCTAAACTAACACTAGTTTTATAAGTGTCTAGTTAAAGGAGTAATTGATAGAAATATACCAATTTGATTATAAAAGAATAATGTATTGATATTATTAATACATAAAAGTTAGTTTACATCAATCCTATTGGAGTTAAGGACAAGGACTATCTAATAGCTCTCACTTGCACTTAGGTCCAATCAGGCACAAGCCTTAGTCTCATACTGTCAACATGTTCCTTGAACACTTTGTGTTAGTGGCTTAGTCAATGAATCTTCCACATTATTTTCTAATGCTACCTCCTGAATCTATATGTCTCATCTACCAATAATCTCCTTGAATACTTTGACTTCAAGTGGGCTCTCGACTTCTTAGCTTAAGTAATGGTTTTAGTATTGTCATACAATAATGGAATGGGTGACATGTTGAAAGATACAACTCCTAACTTTTGGATGAATATCTTCATCCAAACTACTTCCTTGGCAGAATCACTTGTAACAATGTACTTAGCATCAATTATGGAATCTGTTATGGACTATTTTTTGCTACTTCTCCAACTAACAGCATAGGATTCCAACATAAAGATGTGTCCAAATATACATTTTCTATCATCTAAATTTAATTGGGTTGGATTGATATTTTCTTAGGTATTTTAGTATGTTCTTCACAATTGTCAAGTGTTCTTGTCCTAAGTTGGATCGATATCTACTTACAACACTAACGACCTGAACAGTGTAAGGTCGAGTGCACAACATAACATTCACGATACTCGCTACTGTCAAGGGTCTTAGGTGACATTCTTTTGAAGAGAGTGATTCCATGTTTTAAAAAAATGAACCCTTTCTTAGAATCTTACATGTTGAATCTCTTGACTGTCTTGTCAATTGCTTCAATTTATCTCTATAGAGTCGAAGTACCAAGATATAAGAAGATTCTATAAGATTTTTCATAGAGAATTGCCATGAAAGTCATACCTTCACTTTTGATAACATTCTTATATCATTTCCAATTAGCAGAATGTCATCAACAAATAGTTCTAAGAATGCAACCTTGTCTCCCACTGTCTTTCCATAAGCACAAGGTTCATCCAGATTTTACTCAAAGTTAAATTGTTTGAAATTTGAGTCAAATTGGAAGATTCAACGTCTTGAAGTTAAATTGTTTCTTGCTAGTCCAAAGCACATATGGCGTGTCAGGAACCGATTTGGTTGAAACCTGATTTAGCATGTAAATTGCAGTCTCTAATGTATATCCCCGAAAAGATATGGGTAACTCTGAGTAGATGAGGATTAATCAGACCATTTATTTATGGTATAGAAGGAGGAGGTAGTTGTGATATAATCCTGTTGTCCCTTAAGTATTCCCTAAATTTGTTAGAGAGATATTAACTACCTCAATCTGATCAAAGTGCTTTGATTTGTCTCCCTAACTATTTCTCAACTTTATGTATGAATTCCTTAAACTTTTTAAATGATTCAAGCTTATGTTTCATTAGGTACATGTATCCATACCGAGAATAATCATCGATAAAGGTTATAAAATATGAATGTGAATTACATATCCGAACATTTAGGGGGCCACATACATCTATATGTATGAGGTCAAGTGTACTTATTCTTCTTTCAAGTATACTAGAAAATGGCATTTTAGTCATCTTGCCTTGTAGGCAAGGTTCACAAGTTAGCAAATTTTTTACTATACAAAAATCCAAAGGAACATCCTATACCAATCTTGTGATATGATCTATGTTTATATAGCCAAGTTAGTAATGTCACAAGTAGGTAAGATTAAAGGTTTCTCATGTTCTTTTCATGGGGATGTGTTTTGAAGTTGTTGTGGTCACATTCATTTCTAGAGAATTATAGAGTACATGAAGACCATTCTTAAGTTCTCCATAAGCAAGGAATTTGTCATTCATCTTAATTGTAATCTTATTACTAAATAAACTAAAATAACCATCCATACAAAACTTAGAAATAGAAATCAAATCTATTACAGCTATTGCATACATACCCATGTAAAGCACAACCTCATCATAAATCAGCTTTCTACTTTCCTTAAACCCCTACAAGGTATTGCATTCATGAGTAAATCCCTAGAGTCAATACACCTGGAGGCAGAAGTAACCAACATATTGGTCTCTGTGACTTGAGTTTCAAAATTACCTTCTTTCTTCTTTTTAAGGGATTTCATATATTGATGACAATTCCTCTTCCAGTGCCTAGTCTTCTCATAGAAGTGACACTCATTTGATGATTTATCTCCCTAATGCTTCTTGAGTTTCCATCCTTCTTTTGAGGCATCTTCTTTCCTTTATGTTTCTTTTAACTAGATTTGCCTCCTTCAATAAGCATGACTACTGATTTGTCCTTCTTAATTAGTTTTTGATTTGTTGTAACATATTATCGAGCTCTTGCAAGGTAGATTTTATCTTGTTCATGTTGTAGTTGAGGATAAACTGATTGAAGTAGGTGGGCAAGGAGTTAAGAATGGCATCAAACAATAAATAAATAAGAAAGAAAATAATAACAAAAATGAATGATGAAGAAAAAGGAAAAAGGAGAAGGAAGAAGAGAGAGAAAATTAAAATATATAGGATGCGAGACCCAAATAGTGTGATAATATAAAAGATTAAAGTCTAAAAAAAAGAGAAAATAAAATAATAAATAAAAAACTAAAGCCAAATAAAAAATAAATAGAGTAAAGCACAAAAATGATAATAATAAAAACATGGACTCTCAAAAAATACAATAAGTTATAAAATAAAAATCAAATCAAATAATCAAAATAAAAATGAAAGAAAATGACAAAATTCTAAAATGAGAGGAAAGAATAAACAAAAGACTAAAGGAGATTCTCCATAATACCATAAACAACAATAAATTTTTAAGCAAATTAGAATAAGTACTAAGTGAAAATCTCAAAAAAATAGACAAAGTCATAAAATAAATAAAAAATAATAAAAAGTAAAAATATAATGAATGAAACATAGTAAAAATAATAAAAATCAAATAAAAAGGAAGATAAGGACAAGAAAATGAAGTAACAAAAAATAATAGAAAAGAAAAAAAAACAAGAAAATTATAATTGGAAAAGAAGAAAAGGAGGAGGATAATGGAGAAAGGTAATGTAAATGGGTTAAATAAAAAAAATAACAAAATAATACAAATTCCCCTCTATATGCTTTGATTATGGTTGCAAGTTTAGGGGTAAGTGTAATCTTTATGGATTCTTGAATGAAGCATGTATGCTAACTTTTATTGATTGGTTGTGTTCTTACTTAAAGTGGGAATTGAAAAAGAATAAACTGCTTAATCGAATCGAGTTTTTTCCTCAGTTTTTTGGTGTGTTTTGAAAATGTTCCCCTGATTTCTATGATTTTCACGATAGAGGTCCACCTTGTTTATATTGTATTGCATTCTACATTCCTCCAGCTTAGTTGGTTATAGAGGCATTAGTGGCTTTTCTATCCATAGACCAATCCTGAGCCGCTTTTCTAAATTGCTCCTCCTTACCACCTCTAATTAATCCATTTCCTTTATAATACAATTAGAACCTAATAATCAACATCCATCGCATTCATCTCTTTAACTCTCACCTTTCCATTATTATCCTAGGACTCTTTAATTAGATGGTCGGCTCATAGCAACCTACACTCCTCGTAGGTGGCCTGTCCACTCCTAGCCCCATGCATTTCTTTGTTTGCCTAGGTTTTCACCACATCTGGTTTCGAACTAGGGGCAAACTAGTTTTGTCGTTGTTTTCTCAATGTTTTGTTGGCATTGCATGGTTTTTACATAAAATGTTTCATTTTGCATCATCCTGTCTTAGTTGCCTTAAAGTAAACTTCCCACTACATGGCTGCTAGCTTATTTTCTCACTCCCTTCAGTTGGCCAAATGATTAAAAAAAATAAAACAAATGTTATATTAATAAGAGAAAGTCCATGATTAAAAAGAATAAAAAGAAAAAAAGAAAAGAAAAATGGAATTGCCAATCACCTTTCTAAATTAGAGGAGTTCCTTTAAGACCATGACATCTAGTTCCAAAAGAGTTAAGGCATCGGATTTAAAGAATATCATGCTATTAAGAATAGAGAATCCTAGAGAATCATACATTGGGACAAAAGATTAGCATTGGTCTTTAGCAAGCACAGTGACTCCACTCTGCATAATACCCATCTACGAAGATGTAGCCAAGTTAAAGAATGATTTAGAAGAGTTAAGGCACATTCAGCTTCCCCTGCACCAAATTTCAATGAGTTGTGCATATACCCAGGGTTGCAACTGCCAAAATGGGATCAAAGTTCCAAATTCTGTGAAGTACAATGAAAAAAGTTGTCTCAAGATGCATCTGAGCACATACTATGGAGCGATATTTCAGCTTGGTGTAGATGAGAATATCCTCATTTAGCTTTTCCAAGGGAGTTTAGAGGGTGAAGCACTAACATGTTTTGCATCACTTGAAGCAGATAAGAAGACTTGGAATCAAGTGGCCATAACCTTTTTAGAACAGTTTGATTACAGCATATATTTGACTCCGACAAGAGAGACAATAGAAAGCATGCAAAAAGTGTTCGAAGAAAGTTTTGCTGAATACGCATAACAATGAAAATCCATTGCTACTTAGTTGAAGACTCTCATCCCTTCGAAAGAAATGATCAAGTTGTTTGTGAAGACCTTAGAACCACCATTCTCTACATTGATGAAATATTAGGATTTCAAGGATTTCAAGAGAATAACCATTGTCGGGAAGAGAATTAAGCATGGCTCTCGATTAAAAAGCCACTGCCCAACTACAAGCCCTCCACCATCACATGAAGTGAATGAAGTACAAGCCATTATAGGTAATTATCAATGAGTTGACCTTTGGGTTGTAAGCATCATATGAAAGGGATGGCAAGATCCATCGTATGGATGCCAAAACTGTTGCGGAATGGGTGGGCGAATTTCAAAAATTTCCTACCTTCCTTCCAACTGGAAATCGCATTCCCTGATTTTAGAATCGTATTCAATGATCCTACTTGAACCAAACCAGACCAAATTTGAACCAAAAGAGAAGGGAGTGATTACACCTGATCTAGAGAAATAATATCTCCCAAAGTTGGTGTTCACGCCCAAAAAAGACACCAAGATCTGCTCCTGCTGAAGATGACACAGCAACTGCGGAACAGAACCAGCAGAGTGCATCCTACGCACTGAATCCTTCACAAGAATCCTCTGGAAACAATGAGCACCGATCTGAATCAGCTTTTCAGCAAAGACTGATATCAAGAACTCTTTCTTGATCTTTCCCTTACAAAGAAACCGAACTGGTGGTGGTTGGCGGCGGCTGATGGAGAAGAGAACTAGAGAAGAAAGTGGCGAACTGCTTTTCTCCTCTAGGGTTTTTGAGATCTAATCTTCAGAATGCAGGTGTGTTCTCTGCGAATTCCCTTGGGTACGAATTCTTGTAATTCAAATAGGGTTTCCTCCACTTGCTTAATGATTAAGAAAACCTCCTAATCATATCAGGAATTGCCCATATCCAAATCTGTATTTGGATTAGGACTCTTCTTAATCTTATCTGCAGATTATATAAGCTTTTGGGCTCATCCTAATCTCAGATCCGCCTCCTTTTAGTGATTGATCAAATCAGCCCAGTTCAAAATGGGCTTTAGGCCCATTAGGTAATAAGTGCTCAATAGTCTTCCAAACTGCTGCCCAGTTGGGCTTCTTTGTATGGCATGGGACTCAAGCATTGATCTACACACCAGCCACATGGGTTCGGCCCAGCCTCTGTTACAAGGCCTATCCGAATTCACTGGAAAGCCCAGTGAACCCCTTGAGCCCATCACATGGACCCTATGGGCCCAACACTTACACTAAGTGGTCCCTGGGCCAAGCCATCTTATAAAAACCCAGGGACTGTGGGGAGATGCAAGATTATTCATCAGGTATTATCCTAAATGGCCTTACACTTAACCTCTCAGCCCATAATGATCAAGCATTGCCCGACAAGAGAGGACCTCTCCCTCGGCTGCAAAGAACAGTGCTGCACTCTCTACTCATATGGATCCCAGGAATTAAAACCATTTGCAAACAATTTGAAACCATATATATCTATATATCATATATATAAATTTTGCAAAACAAAATTCCAACGATTGAAATCAACTGTTGGCAGTTTGGTTTCCATCAGAGAGAGTGCATCCCCGATCATTACCTTTGTCCAACAAAGGGGTTGATTCCATCACTATGATCACCCATTTAGATGAATTCTCAGGCTGTCTCAACATACCTAGGTTTTGACCCCTGCTAAGGATCTCACTGATTGGCATATCAAAGATAGCCTGATCCGACACCTAATGCAATACCATAATCGGGTCTAGGGGTCAGGTGTAACTTTCTAGTTTTGCCCATCAATCTCCAAGGTCCAGGGCAATACTGGAAATCTGGTCCAGTTCAAGGGTTCAAATAATCCTACATTGCGTGTGCCTTGGGTCTCACCCTGGCGACTGAGACAAGCCACCCCAACAGTTGGCAGCACACCAATGTCAGCCTTGGCAGGATAAATCTCCCCAGACATATCCAACAGTTGTGAACATTTAAAACCAACACAAGACTCATTAAATGTCCAGTTTTAGGGTCTTACACAGAAATATATCATATAACATGAATCAAACATGTACTTTATTTATTTACATTAAACATCAAAAGTACATCATAACTGATTGAAGCTAAGGGCATACAAAAACTGTCCAACATCCTACTTCTCCTTTCCAATTAGATATGAAGGTTAAGAGAAAGCTTACTCCACTCCCGATGCCACTTTCTCAGTTACCTCCTCAGTTAGCACAAGAAGGATGTTTGGTTCTGCTTCAGCCAAAGTCAATTCCAAATCCACTTCCTTGAGGGTTTAGATTGAGCACATTCTATGATTATCATCAAATGCTAGGGCAACCTACTGATCAATGTGCTTTGCTTCGGCTTGCAATACAAAATCTTATCGATAGTGGAATCTTTAAACCTTAGCAACATACCGCGAGTTTTGATCATTTGGTTTTTTGTTCCTTTTTTTTCTCTTACTTATAGTTGAAGTTGTAAATAGTTCAAACTACAATCGGTATGATCCCTCACGAGGGGTACGTAGGCATCCTGGGTAGTGGCACTTGGATTCAACCCAGATATTAAAATAAAAATGAGGTCTCATAATCAAGTGAAATGGTGATTAATCATCCTTTCATTAATCTAATCTTTCAGTTTTAGACTTCCTCGTACCTCTTGAACAGCCTCGGGTTACCTCCCTAATAGGTTCTACCCTACCTCAGTCATCATTCATTGCACCATTTTCTTGCATTTCTTACACACCACCAATGGCACACATATGTGTACATTTTTCCCTTTTTTTCTCATGCATATGTTATTTGTTGTTTGAAGTTCAATGCTCGTATAAGATGAAAGGGGGAAGAAAAAGAATATAAGAAAAGTAAAAACATAATGAGGTTAATCTGAAGGTTCTGGCTAATTCGTGAACAAACCACTTCATCCACACGGCTTCCTTGGCAGCTTCACTTGCGGCAATGTACTCGGCTTCGGTTGTGGAGTCTGCCATGGACCCCTGTTTGCTGCTTTTCCAGCAAACAGCACACGATCTTATTGTGAAAACAAACCCAGATGTAGACTTTTTATCATCTGAATCCGATTGGAAATCGACATCAATATACCCCATAATTTGTAGTGAAGTACCAACGAATACCAGACAAAACTCTTTTGTTTTTCGAAGGTATTTCAGTATGTTCTTCACAACAGTCCAATGCTCCTGCCCTGGGTTGGCCTGGAACCTGCTTACAACACTCACCGCCTGAGCAATGTCAGGGCGAGTGCACAGCAAGGCATACATGATGCTCTCTACGGCTGAGGCATAGGGAACGTCTCTCATGCCCTCAATCTCCTTAGAAGTCTTAGGAGACATCTTCTTGGAGAGAGTGACTCCGTGCCTGAAAGGAACGTTTCCTTTCTTGGAGTTCTCCATGTTGTACCATTTGACAATTTTGTCAATGTAAGCAGCCTGGGATAATCTAATTATCCGCTTTGACTTATCTCTATAGAGTCGAAGACCCAGTATATAGGAAGCTATTCCAAGATCTTTCATGGAGAACTGCTGTGAAAACAACACCTTGACCGAAGTCAACATTCCTACATCATTCTCAATGAGTAGAATATCATCCACATACAACACCAAGAAGGTGACCATATCCCCACTAGACTTCCTATAAACACAGGGCTCATCCGGATTCTGCTCAAAGTCAAACAATTTGACGGCAGAGTCAAAACGGATGTTCCAACTCCTAGAAGCTTGCTTAAGTCCATATATGGATCTATTAAGTTTACACACCATGTGTTCTTGACCAGCAGCAATGAAGCCTTGCGGCTGCTGCATGTAGATATCTTTAGTAAGATCTCCATTCAGGAACGCGGTTTTGACATCCATTTGCCAAATCTCGTAGTCATGGTATGCTGCTACAGCTAAAAGAATCCTAATGGATTTAAGCATGGCCACGGGTGAAAAGGTTTCCTCATAGTCGATGCCTTCTTTCTAAGTATACCCTTTCGCCACCAAACAGGCTTTGTAGGTCTCAATCTTGCCATCGGGGCCCTTCTTCCTCTTATAGATCCATTTGCAACCAATTTCTTTTACCCGAAAGGCGGGTCTACTAGAGTCTAGACTCCATTGGCCTCCATTGAGTCCATCTCAGCTCTCATGGCCTCCACCCACTTATGGGAATCTATGTCCAACATAGCTTCCGCGTAAGTCACGGCATCCTTCTCACTAGTCAAGGCTTCCACCAGGTAACTATCCTGGTCATAACCATAACGGACTGGTGGCATGGATACCTGGGTGGATCATCTAGGTTGGTCACTACCTGGAACCTGCGGGACATCTCCCACTGGTCCTGAGCTCTCCTCATCAAGAACTATTTCCTGACGATGAGTGTCCAAGATATAATCTGTCTCTAAGAACAGGGCATTTCGACTGCAGAACACTTTCTACTCACTTGGGTCATAGAAAAGATAACCCATTGAATCGTTTGGGTAGCCTACAAATAGGCAACGACTGGTCTTGGATTCCAACTTGTCTGCACTCGTTCTTTTAACGTGCGCAGGACAACCCCAAATCTTCAAGTGTTTGACACTTAGTTTCTTTTCGGTCCACAGTTCGTATGGAGTTTTCAGAACCGATTTGGTTGGAACCCAATTCAGCACGTAAATTACGGTCTCTAATGCATATCCCCAAAAGGATGTGGGCAATTTCCGAGCATTTGAGAAGTGACCGGACCATGTCTAACAATGTCTTAATCCACCTCTCTAAAACACCGTTAAGCTGGGGAGTTGTAGGAGGAGCCAACTGTGAGATAATCCCATTGGCCTTCAAGTAGTCCATGAATTCGTCAGAGAGATACTCGCCACCTCGATCTGATCGAAGGGCCTTAATTTCTCTCCCTAACTGTTTCTCGACCTCTTGTCTGAACTCATTGATCTTTTCAAAGGATTCAGATTTATGTCTCATTAGGTACACGTAACAATATCGTGAGAAATCATCGGTAAAGGTGATGAAATACACGTATTGGTTGCGGGTCCTAACACTCAGGGGACCACATATATCACTATGTATAAGGTCAAGTGTGCCTATACATCTTTCAGGGTTACCGTTAAATGGCTGCTTTATCATCTTGCCTCTAAGGCAAGGGTCACAAGTGGGAAGGTTTTCTATGGTTAGAAAACCCTAAGGACCATCCTTTACCAATCTTGTGATTTGGTCAATACCGATGTGGCCAAGTCGGTAATGCCACAGGCACATGGAACTGACTATGTCACGAGTCATTTTCTTGGGGATTTCGACCGATGTAGTTTCGGTTAAGTTAGTTTCTAGAGAATGATGTAGAACATAGAGACCGTTCTCCAGTTCCCCGCATCCATCCACACACAGTTTACAAACTGAAATCAAATTTCTTCTTAGATTTTGTACATAAAGATAGTCTTTCAGTACAAGAATCCCTTCTCTAAAATTTAATTCTACGGTTTCCATTGTCGTAGCTGCAACACTTGCAGAAGTCCCCAGGTAAAGTGTCACATCTCCTTCACTTAGCCTTCTACTTACTTTGAACCCCTACAGTGAGTTACACGCATGAGTTGAAGCCCCGGAGTCAACACACCAGGACACAAAAGTTACTAATAAATTAGTTTCCATGACACAAGTTTCGAAAGTACCTTTCTTAGATTCCAGGTAGGCAGGACAATTCCCCTTTCAGTGGTCGACCTGCTTGCAGAAGTGACAAGCATCGGATGCCTTGTCTTTCTTTTGTTTCTTAGATTTGGTGGCCTTCTTTTGGGGTTTTCTCTTTGCCTTCCTCTTCTTGCTAGACTTGCCACCTTCAACAAGCATGGTTATCGGCTCATCCTTCCTTATTAATTCCTCAGCTCTTTGCAACATATTGCTGAGCTCTTGGACGCTGACATTCAGCTTGTTCATATTATAATTCATAATGAACGGGTTGAAGGACGGAGGCAGAGAGTTGAGAATAGCATCGATCTGTGTGACCAGATCTAGCCCGAAACCAAGGGCCTCTAACTCGTTTATGTAGCCCATCATCCGAAGACAATGGTCATGCACTTACTGCCCCTTAGTCATTTGCGCGGTCATGAACTGTTTATAGACCTTCTGTCGAGTAGAACGATTCTACTCTTCGTATATAGTCTTCAGACTATCCAATATGTCTTTAGCAAGTTCGATCAGATCGAACTGCCTCTGTATCGGATTATCCAAAGAGGCTATGATATAGCAGCGGGCCAGGGAGTTTTTATCCTCCCATTCTTGGTATTCTCTCCTTCGAGAATTAGAAGCCCTGTCCCCCGGACGATCCGAAGTAGGATTTTTAGCCACCTTATCCAGTTTTTCTGAAGCCAGGACCAGCATAAGGTTTTTGTACCAGTCGACATAATTGGGTCCCTTAAGCTTGTTGTCGTCAAGTAACTTAGCAAATTGTTTGTTTTCCATTTTCTGCTAAAACAACAAAACGTTAGTCCACAACCTTAGTTTGATTCATGTTACCTACATAGATATGGATTTTAATCTATGTTCCATTACCATTTGTTCATCTCTGAGATTTCCCTCCTATCTCAGTGACAGAGACGGCGAAATGTCTCTGGAAATGTGGGAAATCACATAGGGTGCGTGGAGCCAACTGTTTCAGCTGCATAACCCCACCACCTTTCTATGTCGGATCAAATCCACTCATCGTATGAGTTTCCCTTTGGCCTTTGTCAGACATGGTTCAGAGCCGTTTTCAGGTAAACCTTTTTGTCTTCATTTTAACCTCACCTAATTACATTTCATCCTATAATAAAGTCCTCCTTAATTACCCAAGTGCGTAACCTATAGTATTGAAAGACAAGAAGAGCTTTTTCATCTGTGGTATGAGAGTGTTAAATCGAGAAAAAGAATAAGAGTACAAGAGCATAGTCTTTAGTGAAGCACTATAAATCGATTCAAGCATCTGATACCCATTATAGTTTAAGTTTCTTGAGCCTTCTAACCTTTGTTTTAGAACCCTTGTCCTAAGTCATGTTTTGTCTTAGCCAAAAGTCCTTCTCGATCCTTGAGGAATTGGTAATTAGCACTTGACAAACTTAAGGGGCTGGCAAGGAAGGATTTGATAAACAAAAAAAGAGAGCAAGAAAGAGAAAAGAGAGGAAAGGAAAGAAGAAATCAAGCCTAGTGATTCTTTAAAACTATGGGCAAAGTGGTCTAAAAGAAGAACTTCATCGTTAAAAGCATCATGCAATAGTCGATTGAATATCAAAAGAAAGTGAAGTGGTGAATCGTTTGAAGTGTGACAGAACTACCACTTAACACAAATTGAGCACATTCACTTTATCCTTCATTTGAAGTTTTCCATACATACCCATTTTTGGAGAGATCAGAAGCTTTACTTCCTTAAATTAAGCAACCAATCCCTTTATACTACGTCATCTTTTATTGATCCAAACTGGGGTAACCCCCTTCTAATGGGTGTTTCTCGATGTGAATCTTTGATTGACAATCATTGCATATCCAATGTTGATGTCTTTGAGATTTAAAATATGTTGATCATTACTTTTCAAGAAATGAGTGGTTGCTTTTATCTCTTATTTAAGTCTGGCAAAAATTCCCAATGGAAGGATATTTTTTGAATATCCATTACTTTGAATCATCGGAATGTGGTACTTTGCATATCATCTTTATTGTATTTGGATTTTTAATCATACTTCATTTTGTTTACAAAAAAAATATACATCATGTTTTCTTAATTCATTGATCAATTAAAATTTCTAGTTGAAAGTCACCCATCATATGAATAATTGTGTTAATTAGATCTTTTTTTTAAATCATCTAACTTTCAGATAGTCATATCATTCTCCTGCCCTATGGCATAGAAATCATTGTTTAATCATGATAATCATATTTTGTTTTAAAGTTTATTACAACATTAAAGTCCATAACACCAAAGTCCCTCGTGGCAAAATATCAGTGTTTTGTTCATAATTGCATCATGGTATAGCATGATTTTTATTGATTTGCATCATTGTATAGCATATCTTAGATATAGAAACCATAAATGATTTAAAGATTCATTAGTACTTTACTTTAATTAGTGTTCCAATTCAACAAATTAAAAATCATTAATCTCTTGTATAAATTATTTCATTTTAAAGTCCATTGTAACACAAAGTCCCTCGTGCCCTATGGCATAGAAAATCCCTCGTGGTAGCAAAGTCCATTACAGCATTAAAATCTTTCATTGAACCAAAGTCCTTCGCAGCAAAATATTAATGTTTGTGAATAAATGCATCATGGAAAAGCATAGTTTTTGTTGATTTGCTTCATGGTATAATGCATCCAAGGTACATAAATTGTTATTGTTCTTGTTAAAGATCATTAACTCTTCATCAGGTTTCAATTAAAAATCATTCATCTAAGTTAAATATATTTCAAAGTCCTTTACAGCATCAAAATTCCTTGTGACACTAAAGTTTGTTATGGCATTAAAGTCCTCTATGGCATCAAAGTCCCCCGCGAAAAAATATCAATGTTTTTGTAGATAGTTGCATCATGGCATATCATTTTTTTTTCTTCACAACATTACGCATCCTAGATACAAAAATCATTAATGTTTCAATTTAAGATCATTACCTCACCGAGCTTAAGAGTGGTTTTAATTAAAACATCAATGATTTATCATTTGAATTAAATTTGTTTCAAAGTCCCTCACATCATCAAAGTTTCTTGTGGCATTAAAGTTCGTTACAGCATTAAAGTCCATTATGGCACAAAAGTCCCTTGCAACAAAATATCAATGTTCTATGGAAATTGCATAATGGCATAGCATTTTCTTTGCGACATAGCGCATCATAGATATAAAAATCATTACTGTTTCAAATAAAGATCATTACCTCATCAAGTTTCAGTCAAAAATCATTCATCTGAACTAAATTTATTTTAAAATCCCTTTATGGCATCAAAGTCCTTCATGGCACAAAAGTCCCTCGTCGCGAAATATCAATATTTTATAGATAATTGCATCACGGCATAATGCATGTTAAACATGAAAACCATTTATTTCAATTATAAATCATTAAATTTTTATTTTAATTGTATCTATTTTAACATTCGTTGCAACATCAAAGCATTTCATGACATTAAAGTCTCTCGTGGCCAAGATATCAGCATTTGATTGCTCATTTCCTAGCATACTATAGATTGTTATTCACAATACACTATAACGCACATTAGACATGAAAATCATTTATTTCAATTAAAAATCATTAACTTCTCATTTGAATTATATATGCTTGAAAGCCTATTACGGCACTAAAGTCCCTTATGGCAAAGAAATTAATATTGTCTTACATTATGACATATGCTTCTTGTTGATTTATCGACATATAATGAATTATTGATTGTACTATGGCATAACACACATTTTAACGTCATTGTTTCTTTTTATTTCCAATTATAGCACAACATATCATTAAAAAAACATTGACAATGAAAATCTTGATGGTGCGTCCTCACTCATCTTTAAGTGTGTGGGAACATGTCCAAAAATCTTACAACCTTTGATGATTTTACTATTATCTTAAAATTCCCCATCATCCTCTAAAGAGCATAGATGAGAATAGTAACTTATGAAATCATGTTAATCATTCATTAGAATCTTAATGACATTACTACACACTTGAAAGCATAACAATTTGCAATCTCATTAGATTGTTCGAGTTTTTTGCTAAAGGTTTCGAGCATAGACTACTCTTGCCTAACAAAAGGGTACATCTCACCTAACAAAAGAACAATTGCGATATATTAACTACTGGACATCTATTAAGTTTTCAAAATGTTTCATTAAAGCTTTCAAAATGTTTTCTAAAGAATATCTATGTTTATGTTTGTGACTGTGCTTTGTAATAAACTTAAATATCTTTTTTAATTTGCTTTCAATGATGTGTTTTGCTTGCATTTAATATTTTCCTTTATGATAAATGTACCGTAATACGGTAAGGTTTTTGATACATAGGAGATGTCATTTTGCCAAAAGTAATTGGTTTTCACTTGATAGGATTAATATTGATAAAAATAGGAATAAATATATAAATAGGATTTCATAAGAAAATAGGAAACAAAAATAAATGAATGAGTAACGCATCAAATAAATAATAAAAACAATAACAAGTACTTCTTACTGACTTGTTCTTGTGTTTTGCATTTTGATACTAGTATGTTTTGATTATGTAAATATTAATGTTTTGTGTTCATGCTTGCCTGAGAATATCATGTAGGCCTCACCTATTGGATTTGGGAGAGGGGTGCCTAACCCCTTCCCTCTTCCATCAGAGTCTTACCTGCACAGGTTTAGCCTGTGCCTTGGGTTTGGAGTCACTAATAAACCAAAAATGCTTTTCAATGAAAATTCCAAAGATCCCATCACCTCCACTTTTATAATTGATGGGTGGTGACTCCATTTCAAGAAGGCATCGATACGATAATATTGATCAATACGAGCCAATACGTAACAAAATTTTGATCCTAAGGTAGAAGACAATGAACAATGTCTTCTTTTGAAGGGTAGTTTTGACATTTTCAATAGATAACTAACGGTTGGTTAACGACAGGAACCAACTTGACACTTTTTAAAAGTTTAGGTACTACAATGACGCGTTTGAAAGTTCGGGTACTAACTTGGCACTACCCCCAAAGTTCAGGGCACTAAAGTGAAATTTTCCCTTAATATAAATAACAAACAATAAGAAGAAGCACATTGTATCATCATGAAACAAAAAATTGACTATATGCCAAGAAATTAATAAAAATCACGTTATGACATGATGTAAATTAAAATAAGGAATAGACACCTAGAAAAGAAATGTTATGCTATGTTAGACCATGATGCAATCGAATATTCATTATATGTTAAGAAATCAACAAAAATCATGTTATATTATGATACAATTTAAAATAAAGCACGAATATTGAGGAAAAACACTTTATGTCGTGACGCAACCCGAAGCTAAACAAGGGAAGAAATACAAGTACAATATGACATGAGGAACTCTTTCCTTTGTTAATCGTTCATTTATTTGCTAATTAATTAACTTGTCGCATTCAATAAGATAAGCACAATATTATTTTCTTTTCAAGCTTCTCCTCCTTTTAATCACTTTCATTCATTTTCTATAATATTGCCATTTTTCATTATTTTGTTACCATTAGTTTCATCTTTTCTTCATGGATTATATATATTTTTCTTTCTTTCTCTTTTTTTTTGTTTTTATGTTTAACTTTTTTATTTAGCCATTTTGTATTAAGAACCACTTTTGATTCAGTCAACTCCTTCAAGTCTTAAAGTTATGTTTGTGCATTTGATTTGGATGACATATGGCAATGTTCAGGTGTTTTGTTTTACAACACATTTTTTTTTGTGAAGTTAGAGTGAGAGGATAAATGCATAGAAAGCGTTAAGAAATGAGAAACACTTATAATATGAGAAAAGGGATACAATTATTCAAGATGAGATAGAAGTTTAGGGTGATTCCATAAACAAGCTCTCTAAGCTAAGCAACTCGAGTCGAATTTGCTTGGTCTTATACTTTCGACCAATGCCTGAGTATTGAAGATTTTTTCATAGAAACAAACATGGTCTTCTTCCACTCATTTTTTTAACCCTTTTTTCTCTCGATGCTTTGGGACAAGGTTTTCACTAAGTTTGGGTATCGCCTAATTGTTGCACATTGGAGCCATTTTTTGTTTTCATCCAAGTTGGCAAATTTTGATTTTCAATGACCTGATGTTTTCAGATGAGGTTCCCTTTCAGGTTTCCACCCCACCCTTTCAGGCCATGCTCTCTTTCTTTTAATCCTTTTTTCCCCTAGCACCTTGTGACAAGGTTTTCGCCAAGTTTGGGTATCACTTAATTATTGCACCATAAAGCCATTTCTAGTTTTCATCTAGGCTAACAAATTTTGATTTTACAATGGATTGATGTTTTACTCGAGGTGTCCTTTCGGGTTTTGACCTCACCCTTTCGATCTATGCTTTATTTTAGAATTTCTCTCAAATCTCATCATTTCCATGGGAAAAGGGGAGTTCTTTTAATTTTTTTCTATAGTACATGCAATATATCCTCTTGATCAATTGCCTCTTGCCGAGACGACCCCAAACTCTATTCACTACTTAAGTTGGAGCCAATAGACCTCAAAGACAAAAACAAAGAATACAAAGACATATTAGCTTACCAAGGATCAACTATACTATGGACTTGAAATCACCAGACGAGGACGAGGACTAGCTAAACTCCATAAGGCACTCTTGCTCTAATGACAAATGAAAATCACCCACCCCCCGCCTTATATAGAGGTAGCCAAAACAAGTACATCGAGACCGATCAATGGTCCAGATCAAGTCTCGCACTTTGTACATGTGTGTGAGCTCAAGAAGATGAAACAATGTGACCCTTATTTTGTATATTCAAATTTCCAAATTTGAATTCTTTTCCCATGTGGTCCATCATCATTGCCTCAAACTAGACCAGATCATGAGTCAAGTAGTTTGACCAAGGCTAGAACTTACCGCCGAACTACGTAGCTGAGCACATCAGGAGATTGTCCTTTGAATGGTTGTCGAGCACTTCACTACTCAACTGCAAAATTAGGGGTTGGTGATGGGGTCGTATCCCAACTTAACCAAACCACCACGTGGAAGCAAACCTCGGATGGAGTGAGGCACATGGCTAATGATGAACCCTCCACAATCTCCCATGGTTGAGGAGCACGGAACTGCACTCGGGTGAAGGACACCCTAGTGCATGCCACATGTCCCGAAAGCGAGGAGCACCACAACACTCCCCTTAAGTATTTAAGGGCAAACCACACTCAAGGTATTTTTCTTGTTTAACACTCTTGGTATTCTAGCTCTCTTGCCCTTCTTTCTCTCCTATTATTTAGCTCTACTCGACTATGATTAACTCATCTTTAGTAGCTCAGCCTAATTGACCTCCCCTTTCTTGCTTACTAACTTAAGCATCAGAGCATTCCTCCCTAGGAACTACCTCGAGGCCTTTGACTTTGGTTTTTCCAGGTCATCAAACTCATCACCTTCTCTAGTGCAGATCATCCACTTAGCTTGTCCAGCTCGACGGAACTTTTATCTACTATATTCGTCCACCTCAACTCAGACAACATCAATACAAATGAGCTCTTATGCGTTCAAAAAATGGAATCTAGTGAGCTCTTTTGTTTAGGAAATGACATATGAGCATGTGAAACTCGTGCCAACCAAACCCTATTTTTATCTCATTGTGCAATAACATTGCCCTCTCACTTCAACCCCCTCTCTTTATTCATGTTAACTCCTTCTCCCCCCCCCCCCTTTATCAATCCCATTCAACCTCTCTTTATAACATCACATTAACTTCCACTATCTCTATCTTCTCCAATCTCCATTCTCTCTCTCTCTCTCTGATTGTTATAATGACTATTACATCATGCCAACTTTCTCTTTCTCTCTCTCTATTCTCCAATTTTTATTCTCTTTTTGTCTCTCTATTCTCCAATTTTTATTCTCTCTCTAATCAATAGTGAATTCAGTTCGGTTAATTAATTTAAATTATAACTAACATAATTAATTAAGTTAAAACAATAATTTCAAGAACTCCTATCATGATAACCTTTTATTCTCTCCCTCTCTTGTCCCCCATAAGTGTATGATGAAAACCTATCCATTTAATAACAATTAATTAATTAATATTTCTTTAACATAAATAATTATATTTTCTAATATTATGTACTCAAGTAAACTTAGATTAATTAATTAATTAATTTATAATTTTGTTTTTATACTTTTTATTATTATATTGTACTTTTAATATTATACTAATTACATTCCTTAAAATATTTTTAATTTCATTTTTTATGATTTTACTATTTTTTTAATCAAAATGAAGAGGAGAGAGAGGAGTTATGTGGGATGTGGTGTCATAATTAGAGGGGAAAGAGAGGGAGAAGATGAAAGAAAGGGGGTTGTGTTGGGTCCGATGTTAAGGGAGAGAGAGGAGGGCTATGTGGGACCTAGTAGGGCCCAGGATTTGAAGAGAGGAGTTATGTGGGACTAGACCTATTCATGGGCCAAGCTGCACTTTGCCTCTATAAACATAAAATTACCAAGCCCAAGCTCAAGCCTAGCTTGACTATCAGGCCTAGATCTTGAGCCTGCCTATATAAAGCCCGAAGCCCGTGTCCCAGCCCAAAGCCTGTATATGCGCTTGAATGCTTCCTAAGAAATAATGTCAGTCGAGCTCCCTGAGTCGACAAGGATTCTCTTCACTTTGAAGTCGTTTATCAGTAACTTTACCACCAGGGCATCGTCGTGTGTATATTGTATTCCGCGTGTGTCATCTTCTATGAAGTATATCACTTATTCTCTTCTGGGTCGCTTCGATGGGTGGTCATTGTCATCTTCAAGTTCTCTAACCGAGTTCTTCCCAGCCAAGGTAGTACATCCCGCTACTATGGACCCTCCAGTGATCATGTTGATAAACCCCCCCGGATAGGCCGCTCTTATTGTTGGTTTCGGGGAGCTGGGTGTCTATCTTGTTCCCTGCTCGTCCGAGGTGCCTCCCTGCGTTGCTCGATAGGTCGGCCTTCTTCTTCTCTTTTTATGAACTATTTGAGGTACCCATGTCAAATTAGTTCCTCAATTTCGTTCTTTAGGTTCCAATAGTTCTCAGTATCATGACCTACGTCACGGTGGAAGTGGCAGTACTTATTAAGATTTTTGTTAGAGGGGTCGTCCTTCATCATGGGCGACCACTTTACATACTATGCCAACTTTATTTGCATTAGTATTTCTCCCCTTTTTGCATTCAGGGGGTATATGTTTTAGTGTACTAGGGCTATTCACAAATAAATCCAAACCGACCAACTTGGCCTGACCCAACCCGAGTTGGCCAGTTTTTCTTCACTACCGATCAGTTTCGGGTTGCAAAGATGAACAAACTGATAATTCGGTTCGGTTTCAGTACCTGAAACCGAAATGAACTGAACCAAGTTATATGAAAAAATATATATTCTAAAAAAATATATGTTAAATATAGATATTTTAGTTTTAAATAATAAATATATATCTGAAAAAATATATTCTAAAATATATTAGATATATATATTTCTAGAAATTAGAAAATATAGACTTTGATATAATTGTATATATGTTTTGGTTTTAAATATATATTTCTAGAAAATATATTCTGAAATATTATATATAATATTAGCACTTTGACTTCATGTGCATTTGCAAGCTTGGAGTTGGTTGAAACCCAAACCGACCCAAATTGACTCAAACCAATCAGGTCAGTTTTACTTAATAGAGGGTTGGTTTCTATTTGGTCTATAGGTAACCCGACCAGGTCGGGTCAGTTGAAAAAACACTACTAAACTGACCCAACCCGACCCGTGAGCAACCCTATAGTGTACAAAGGTGGGGTTCTAGATCTCCGACCTGAACCTGAACCTTGCTGAGGAGACTTGCTTTTTCTTCTGGGCAAGTTGCTTCGCCATCCTCTTGGTGACCGACTTATCTTTGGAGACTTGCTTCTCCGCTTCAACTTGCTGCTTCCTGCTTCCTCTTCAGCTTGCTTCCTTTTTTCAAACAACTCTAATCGCGATACCGTGGCTTCTTGACCGACTTCTCTTTGGAGACTTGCTTCTTTGTTTCAACTTGCTGCTTCCTGCTTCCTCTTCAGCTTGCTTCCTTTTTTCAAACAACTCTAATCGCGATTCCATGGCTTCTTCTACTTTTATGAATTTGTCTACCACTGCGAGGAATTTCTCCATAGTGGCCAGAGGATTTAGTTCTATCTCCCAGCATAGGTCGGGGTGACGTACGTCGTTCTTGGCTGCGGTGAGATGCATTGTTGGGTCCAAGTCTAGGATTTGCAAGCGTTCCATGTTAAATCTTTTAATGTATTCCCAAGAGTGTTTCGTTAGGTCTCCGCATGACACTTAGCAAGCAAGTTGCAGATTTTGAATGTCTCTTACTAGTTTCCAAGTGGGTGATAACCAAGCTAGCGAGCTGGTTTTAGTTCTTTATGGAGCCAGGGGCCAACCCTGAGTACCACAGCCAAGCTTCATCTTAGAGAGTTGTAGGGAAGGCGATGCACATACTTGCATCATTGGCTCTATGGAGCAACATCAAGGTCTGAAAAGCTGTTAGCGTGATCAACTGGGTCTGTCGAGTCTCAAAGCTCGATGCTTTGAAGCTCTTTGGCCTCGGGGCCTTGAGGATTTTTGGAGCAAGAGGTGACTCTCGAGTTATAATGCGCTCGAATGAGACGCCTACTTGGCTGGTTGCCTTCCTTTCTTCCTTCATGTCCATCACACTCCCAGTTGGAGCGAGCTGACTTTTTATTAAGGTGCAATAAGCACATCTTCGATGCCTTCTTTTGGAGCCTTTGGAGGATCTGGCAGCCTCTGTTTTGAGGGAGCAATAGCTCAACTTTCCATCGGAAGATGGTTCTGCTTCTAGTTGGGGATTGCATTGTCAGCCGGAGGCTGGTTGTTGATTGGTTCAAGAACCTGGTTGGAGACTTGGTTGGGTACCTAACTAGGAATCCGAGCTAGGGCCTGATTTTGGTTGTTGCTCTAGTTCAACCCGGCATTTTGTTATTGTTGTAGCCGGGGTGGTTGTACCTGTTGGTTCTGCTAGTGGGGCTACTGGTGTTGCAGTTGTTGTTGTCCCTCCCCCATCATGGTGGTAAACTTGTTCTCCCAAAATCTGAGCTGGTCGTTCATCCCCCGCACGCATTGCACCAAGTCATAGAACTGGTGCGAATCGACCCCAGCAGGAGTCAGGTTCAGAGGGACATCTATTTGTCTAATGGTCACTAAGGGCACTTCCRGGATCATCCCAAGCTGCCTAGTAATTTGGTTGTTGTTGTTGGAGGGGTAGTTGCTTGAGGATGCCATTGGTATTAAGATTTTGTGAATAAAATGATGAGATCTTAGCTTTTTGTATCAGTTTCCCACAGACGACGCCAATTGATGTAGCGCGATCTGGCTGTTCTCACATGTTAGGTGACTCGAACACTAACTCAGATGATTACCTTGTCAAGGTCGAGTTGTGCTAGGCCAAGCTGTTTTGTTCTCCAAGAGAGGTAGAGTTAGAGTGCTTGGGCTATTTTTACCTAGGGCGAGCACTCTAATGCTTAAGTTAGAGAGTTGTTTAGAGAATTCTTTAGAAGACAAGAGAGTTTGAGAGCTTAATGGCACATACCTTCACTGGTCAGAGTGAGGACTTTATATAGGTGTGAGTATGTCTATGTACATGGGCCCACATGATCCCAAGCCAACTTGATCTCAACTTTTAGGGATGCAAACACACATCTATGTACATGGGCCCACATGATCCTAAGCCAACTTGATCCCAACTTCTAGGAATGAAAACAAATCAGATTGGATTCAAATTAGGGTATATTCGAATCCAATTTAAAATTTTAAAATAATTAATAAATTATTAAAAGAAAAATAAAATATAAAAATTTAAATAAAGAAAAACAAAAAATACAATATCTTTTCAACTATTTGTGAGTGGGGAGGTAAAACTACATGCAAGGGTCTCCTTGAAAGACGAAGGAAGACTAAAGGCTAAGGGTAGGCTAAAGGCTTGGGCGAATAGAATGTCAAAATGATGTTCTCGTTATGATTTGGACCCTTATTTATAGGGAGAGATCTCGAGGTCCTGAAAGGAAGGAATTAAAAGTGTTTGATTCCCACTAGGAAAGGGAATCTTGGATTCGGTGTCAGTTGTCGGGGAACACCGCTATGGTTTTGCCACATGTCTTATGAGATATCTCAGGGACGAGGTTTCCTTTCATCTGAGGATTCTCATAATACACATGTGCTACTTCCTTTTGCAAGTCTCTTAGACTGACATGGTGTAGGTGACATCAATACTTATCTCACATCTTTTTCTAATCCTACTGGACATTTTGTCATGCACTTTATTAATGGAGCGCGTGTTTCTTTACTCGCTGTGACTTGCGATGGTCCTGGACTCACCGTTGTTTTGCGATGAGTTTGAGCTTAATGCAGGTTCATGATAGTTTTGAGTTCATCGAAGGTCTACGATGGATCTGAGCTCATTGCAACCTCACGATGGCCTTATGTTCATCGCAGGTTCGCGATGGCTCCGAGTTTGCTTTCTTTATTACGGTTCTAGGTCTATTACGGGCCTGTGGTGGTCTTGAGCTCATCGCAAGCTTGTTTTTGGGTTTTGAGTTTATTGCAAGTCTTTGCGGGTGTGAGTTGAGTCATGAATTCGCCATAGGTGTTTTTGTGGTGTCGGTTTAGCACCTTCTATGTCTCTATAGTCATGGAAATCAATATATACCTACACTATTTTTGTCATATATATGCATATTTTTTATAAAAAACTTAAATAATATAACAAATTTACAAAAACGCAATATAAATAACATATTTATAAATAAATAAATGATATATATTATTGGATCCTCCCACATCGAATAAGGAATGGGGGGTGATCTAAAATCGATTTTTTTTATTGGATCCCGATGCTGCGTGATCCGGGCACTCCTAGCTAGCGGAAACCTGGCTCCCAGCTGGTGATGGACGGTACCTGAGGCGAAGGGGAAGGTGAAGAATTCTCGAGGAGCTCGCCCAGCGGGAACACTCCGATGCTTAAGTTAGAACTCTAAGAAAATTGAAGAATACAAAACAAAGAGCTGAGAGTGCAGATGGCACAAGTTCAATGGCTCTTCTCTTCGAGGGTCGGGGTCTTTAAATATTGAAGATTTCTCAAATCAGGCATAACTGCCTCTGCCACAACCGTTATTGCCAGAGCCAAAGTGGCGGATGTGGGCAGCCATTGCAGGGTATGGACCTGTCAGGCGTGACGGGTTGCCACAGGCAGCTGCGGAGCCCGAGGTTGCCACTGAGGCCGCTCATGCAGCGGCTAAAGCTTCCGTTGAGCCCATTCGCACAGCCGAGACGGCCATTTCCAGCTCAAGGAGTCAAGAGATGGAGCCCAGAGCATCCTGATTCCTCAGTGCAGACTTCGAAAGAGCAAGGGGGCTGTCTATGCCAAAGAGGTCTCCGTTTGGGCCAACCTCACTCCTGCTCAACTCGAAGCCCGGGTTGCAACCCACACAATGGTGGTAAGTTATAAAGACCCTTCTCTCTCTTCTCTTTTATAACCGCCCCCTTTTTTTGTACATCTCTTCGGTGCTAACCAATCCTCTCTGGTCAAGTGAACTCCGTCGTGCATGCCTTGACCCTTTAGTCCAAGAGGCATCTGAACCGGGCTCTAGCTGCCGAGGACTCGGCTTGCACAGTCCACACCGATTTGAGGGCAGATCGCGACCAAATCTATCGGCTGGAGAGTGATGCTTCAACTTAGAAGAATGTCATCGAGGCGCTGATGGCGGAGAAGGAGGAGCTGGCACACGAGAGGGATGAGCTGAAGACGAGGAGAACACCCTCCAGGCAGGCAAGGGGGCTTTAGAGCTCAAGGTGAAAGGCCTTAAGGAGGATAAAGGGGTCCTGAAGCACGAGGTGGAGTTCTTCAAGGCCGATATTGAGGAGAAAACTGAGATCTTCAACCAGGCCATAGAGGAGACCAAGGTAAAGGCCACCCTAGACTATGTCAGATCGAACAAGTTTGATGTCGTGCTGATGGAGGCCTATCGTAAGGGCTTTAAGCTTAGTAGGTGGTTTATAAGGCACACATACCCCGAGCTCGACACGAGCGCCATCACCACTTCGCGGATCACGGACGAGATAGCCCGCTAGGCCATAGAGGACCCGGATTCTGAAGAGGAGAGCGGCGATGAAGAGGCAAATGCCACCGACCTGGCAGAAGCTCCTGAGGAGGTCCTGAGTAAAGATGACGAGACCCCCAAATAGTTTGTGTAGTCCTTGTACCTTGAGCCTATGATCTCAGTTTTAGTTTATTTTCTTTTTTACCGAGCTCGTTGTATGGAACTCTCAATCAATGAATTTTGCCTTTTTGCTAAGTACTGCGCACTTTATACTTTTGCTAGAGTGACTGCTTTATCTGAACTATTGAGTGTCCGAAGTAGGGTTTTTCATCTGTCGCCTCCCCGAACTGTCTCCTAGTACCTTGTAGGGGTGGTTTTTATAACGTACACTGAGGTGAGCGACATAGTAAGGCATATGCCTGAACTGTCTTCCAGTACTTGACTTGCTGGCTATCCCTAACGGGTCCAACCCGTTGTATGCCGAGGTGGGCTAAGCGTCGTAGGGTCCATACTTGAGTTGCTTGCGTCCTTGGCATACTATGCACTGCAGTGCCGAGGCCCTTGGTTAACTCGGCATTTTAACCCTTTGGCTGGGGTTAGTCACTCCCTCCTAGAGTCTACCCATGCCGAAGAGGTGACTGGGTCCTATAGTGCCGAGGTCGTCGTTAGCTCGGCATTTTGGCCCTTAGGCTCTAGGAGCGACTACGGTCCACCCCCTCCTGGAGTTTGCCCATGTCGAAGAGGCGACTGGGTCCTATAGTGCCAAGGTCATCGTTAGCTCGGCATTTTGGCCCTTGGGCTCAGAGAGCGACTTGTAGTTTACTCATCTCGATGATCATGGGTAATATTGCCTTAAGTTGACAATGTTTCATGCCCGAGGTACTTGTTTCCCTTCTAGGGTTTTGAGCTCGTATGTACCTTCCCTGAGCACCCGCTTTACAAGGTAGGGTCCTTCCCAATTAGGCCCGAGCTTACCAGTGCCGGGCTCAGGCACCATAACTTTACGAAAGAACCAGGTCTCCAACGCGGAAGTTCCGCTTTTTGACCTTGGCGTTATAGTACCGAGCTACTCTTTGCTGGTAGGCCACGGTCCTGATATATGCGAGGTCCCGTACCTCATCAAGTAGGTTGAGGTTGGTGTGTAGCTCGTCTTCATTTGCCTTGTCCTCATATGCTTCTAGTTGTAGCATGGAGACCTTGATCTCGGCTGGGATGACTGCTTCGGTGCCGAAAGTGAGATTGAAGGGAGTCTCGCCTGTTGCGGTCTTTACTGTGGTCCGATAAGCCCATAATATGCTGGGAAGCTCATCTGCCCATAGTCCTTTAGCTCGGTCTAGGCGTGCCTTTAGCCCGTAGAGGATAGCTCTGTTTGTGACTTCCACTTGACCGTTTGCTTGAGGGTGTGCCACCGAGGTGAAGTTTTGTTGAATTCTCATGTCTTGACACCAGTTATGAAATTTGATATCCTCGAACTGTTTACCGTTGTCAGAGATCAGTACCCGAGGTAGTCCGAAACGACACACTATGATCTTCCAGAAGAAGTTCTGCACATTCTGAGTTGTGATTGTTGTGAGGGGTTCAGCCTCAACCCACTTAGTGAAATAATCGACTACTACCACTAGGAATCTTCTTTGCCCTGTTGTTGGTGGGAATGGCATGAGTATGTCGATCCCCCACTGTGCGAATGGCCACGGGCTAGTAAGGTACTTTAGGTCGGCAATCGGCTGGTAGTGGATGTTGGCGTGCTTCTGGCACTTGTCGCATCTTTTGACGAGCTCGGTTGCGTCTGCCTTCATCGTTGGCCAGTAGTACCCCTGTCGCAATGTTTTCTGGGCGAGGGCCCTGCCCCCCAAGTGTCCGCCGCACAGACCCTCATGAGTATCACAGAGGACGAACTCGGCCTCAAAGGGTCACAAGCAGCACAGATAGGGGAGTGTGTAGGATCTTCTGTACAGCCGCTCGTATATCATTACGTATTTGGCTGCCTGACGCTCTACCATTCTGGCGGCATTACGATCTGTAGGGAGGGTTCCGTGTAACAGGAAGCTAGCGAGCAGATCGATCCAGCTCGGCTCTGCTTGAACGACGAGAGCGACCTCCTTTGCCCCCCCAAGAATGCTAGGCCGAAGTAAGTTCTCTATATACACGGTTCTCATGGTGTTATCACTAGTGCTGGCTAACCGGGATAGGGCATCGGCCTCAGCGTTCTCTGATCTCGAGATCCGCTGGATGAAGTGTGACTGAAAGTTGAGCAGAGCTCCTCTTACTTTGGCTAAGTAAGCTATCATGGTTGGCTCGCAAGCTTCATACTCACCCGTAACATGGTTGACCACGAATTGAGAATCACTGCAGATGACAATGTGCTTGGCTTTCACCTCATTTGCTAGATTCAGCCTGGCTAGTAACGCCTCGTACTCTGCTTCGTTGTTGGATGTCGCGAACTCGAAGCGTAGTGCATACTCCAATTTAACACCGCTCGACCCATACATAACGATCCCAGCTTCGTTGCCTTCCTGGTTTGACGAGCCATCTACGTGAAGGATCCATGGCTCCTCATCCCACTTCACGCTTGGTCTAACTAGGAGAGATGTCACGCTGGTTGCTACTTCACAGTGCTCGAGCTCAACCGGCCTGGGAACCTCGGGCTCGCCCAAGCTGGGGGCCTCGTGTTCGACYGACCTGGGGACTTCAGAGCTAAAGGTGCATTCTGCGACAAAATCTGCCAAGGCTTGGGCCTTGATAACAGTTCGCGGCTTGTACAGGAGCTCATACTCGCTGAGCTCGACGGCCCACTTCGTTAACCTTCCGGAGACCTCGAGCTTGAGCAGGACTTGCCTTAGAGGTTTGTTGGTAAGGACGACGATGGTGTGGGCTTGGAAGTACGAATGGAGCTTTCGAGCTGCAATGACCAGTGCATAGGCTAGCTTTTCTATCTCTGGGTACCTCGTCTCTGCTCCCTGCAACACTTTACTAACATAGTAGGCGGGTCGTTGGAACCGATCTACTTCTCTTATTAATACCGAGCTGACCACCTCGTCACTTGCCGAGAGGTACAGCTCTAAAACATCACCCTCTTCAGGTCGGGTTAAGACAGGGATGCTGGCGAGGTACTTTTTGAGCTCATCGAATGCGAGCTGACATTCTTCAATCCATTTGAAGCCTTTGCTTTTTATTGCCTTAAAGAAAGGCAGGCAACGGTCTGCCGACTTGGACATGAAACGGCTCAAAGCGGCTAAATGGTCGTTCAACTTCTGAACCTCTTTCAATTTCCGGGGTGGTTTCATTTCTAGGGTAGCCTTAAGTTTGTCCGAGTTGGCCTCAATGCTGCGCCGGTTAATGATGTACCCTAGGAATTTACCCAAGGTGACACCGAAGACACTTATTCGGGTTCAAATCCATGTTAAACTTACGCAGAATTTCAAAAACCGAATGCAAATCTTATATTAAATCATGTGAAAATTGGGTTTTGACGACCATGTCGTCTACATAACATTCTATTTTCCTACCAATCAGTGGCTCAAATAATTTATTTACAAGTCTCTGAAAGGTTGCCCCAGCATTTTTCAACCCAAAGGGCATGACCTTGTAATAGTACAGGCCGAGCTCGGCTATGAAGGCAGTATTTTCTTTGTTAGCTGGATCCATCCTGATCTAGTTGTAGCCCGAATAGGCATCTAAGAAGCTCAACAACTCATGCCCTGAGGTCGCGTCCACCAGACGGTCGATCCTGGGGAGTGGGAAGCAGTCCTTTGGACAAGCTCGGTTCAGGTCGGTGTAATCAACGCATATGCGCCATTTACCGTTAGCCTTTTTTAACAGAACGGGGTTGGCCACCTAGCTCATGTAATGGACTTCCCTGATAAAGTCGGCTATGAGGAGCTTCCTGACCTCCTCGTCGACTGCCCTCCATCGCTTTGGGGATAAGTTGCGCTTCTTCTGTCTAATGGGCCTAACTACAAAATCAGTATTCAGCTTGTGAGTCATAATGCTAGGGTCTATGCCGGGCATCTCTGTCGCGGACCATGCAAAAACTTCTAAATTTTTGAGTAAAAAACTTACTAGTTGGGATCGTAGAGTTTCCTCAATAGAAGCGCCGATCTGAAGTGTCCGAGCTGGGTCCTCTGTTGATGCCGGGATGGAGACAGTCTCTTCTGTGGGTACAGCTCGTTCCTCGCATTGCTCCGTAGGTCGTTCCAGCTCGAGGTCATCGGCCACCTTAGCTTTCCCTTTGAGGGCGGCGATGTAGCACTTGCGAGACTCAAGCTGGTCACCCCGCGCTATCCCGATTCCGAAGTCTGTGGGGAACTTCATTGCCAGATAGTAAGTGGAAACCACAGCACGTAGGGCATGGGTGACCGGCCGACCTACTATGGCATTGTACAGGGAGGGGGTTGCGACCACTAAGAAGTCGTGGTTGAGCCTCACTATGCTAGGCCAAGTGCCGACTTCCACAGGTACTGTAATCATTCCCAGGGGCCTGACTTCCTCTCCGCTAAAGCCTACCAGGGGAGTATTTGCGGGCTTCAGGTTACTTTCTTGGAGCTAGAGCTGGTTGAATGCTGCTTTGAAAAGGATATCCGTCGAGCTGCCTGAGTCGACGAGGACATGCCTGACTTCAAAGTCGTTAATCTTTATCTTTCTGACGAGCGCGTCATCATGGGGGTAGTGGATCCTGTGTGTGTCRTCCTTTGTGAAGAAGATCGAGTCTTCCATCCTTGGCTGCTTCGGGGGATTCTGCTCTTCCCTAGCGGCCTCGCGAGCTGATGCCCGAGCTGCTGCCGAAGTGCAGCCCGCGACAATTGAACCTCGAATGATCACGTGGATAGTCCCCCGAACTGGTCTCTCTTCTGGGGGCTACCTCTGCGGTTGCTCTGCCTGCCTGCTGGGTTCAGGAGCGTCTTTACTCTGCTCCCCCTGCCGACCTGCTTTATTATTATTATTATTCTGTACAAAATTCCTTAGGTATCCACGATGGATGAGCTCCTATATCTCATTGCGAAGGTTTTTACAGTTTTTGGTACTATGATCGTGGTCTTTATGGAAATTACAATACAAATTTTTATTCCTTGCATTAGGGTTTGCCTTCAACCGAGGTGGCCACTTCACATATGGGGCATCCTTGATGGCCATAAGGATCTCGGCCCGCTTCACGTTCAGGGGCGTGTTGTTTGCCCTTTCTGCTGCCGGAGCTCGGAAAGGCTATCCTGGCCTTGCCCCCCGAGCTTGGTCCTTCTTCTTCTTATTATCGCCTTGGGTTGAGGGCTTTATCTCCCTTTTTCTTTTCTCAAGGGCCTATTCACCTTTCTAGTTGATCTTCTCCTTCGTCCCTATAAACTGATCCACGAGCTTAAGGAACTCGGTCATAGTCTTGGGCTGATTAACAACCACATCCCACTTGAATTCTTTATGGGTGATACCTCGCTTGGCCGCAATGAGCCGAACTGTGGGGTTCAAGTCGAGTATTTGCAAACAAGCGTCGTTGAATCGCTTGATATAACTTTGGATGAACTCCCCTTCCTTCTAGACTATGCCAAGGAGGCTCTCTTGAGCTCTTGGGCATCTCTTGTTGGTGACAAAGTGGGAAACAAAGACTTGCACGAACTGCGCCAAGCTCCTTATAGATCCGGGCGCAAGGTTTTGGTACCATGTACAGGCTACCCCTTTGAAGGTGGTGGAGAAAGCTACGCACATACAGGATTCATTGGCCCTTGCCAGGTGCATTTGGGACTGGAAGGCGTCCACATGGTTGTTCGAGTCAAAGGATTCGTCATATTTATCTAATGGGGGAAGCTTGAAATCCTTTGGCATAGGAACAGCAAGAAGTTCTGGCGATAGAGGAGAAGAAAATGAAAGAAGTGGGGTAACTTTTACTTCACCCGAGCTTACCTCTTCCTTACCCTGGAGCTCCGGCAGATCGTGAGTGGGAGCTCGGCGAGCTTGGCGGCGTCTCCGTTGCTTCCTTATTGGCTCAACGTTGATGCTGTTGGCTTCTGTATTACCGAGCTCGATGGGCCCAGGGAGGGGCTCAGACTGCTGTTGGTAGCTGTGAACTGAGGGGCCTTGCCTCAAGTCTGTGGCCAGCACCTTGAACTGGTTTTCCGCAAGTGAGAGCTAGAACTACGAATGCTGAGGCGACGCGGGCCTAACTGGCTGGGAGGCCCCCGACCTAACTGCAGGCTGCAAGGCAGGGGTAGCTGGTCTCTCTTTTCTGCCACGATGCCGAGGTCTCTCCTCGGCGAGAAGGAAGTTCGTTCCGGCGGCGGGGCTTAGTTTGCTGCGTGGCCGGATGCCGAGGAGGGAGTGGCTGCTGGGCCTGAGGCAGTGGGGGAAATTGCTATTGATACTGATACTGGGAAACTTGGTGCAACACTTGCTGCTGATAAAGTTGAAGCTATTGAAACTATTGCATTTGAGCTTGCATAACTCGCATGCACTGCATCAGGTCCTCAAGTTGGCTTTGGCTGGCCACCGGAGGGATGACGGAGGGTTCAGCGAAGGTTGTTCCAATCATAGGGGGAAGTGGAACGTTCACAGGTGCCACTGTTTGAGGCACATTCAGACTGGGAACTCCGTCTGCAGAGAGGGGGACGGTGAATTATCCGATGCAGACAGTGGAAAGTTGGGGTTGTTCCTCAGAGGTGTTTCGGTTTGCACCTCGTCCGACATTGCTGGAAGAAGCCATGAATGCTGGATTTTTGAGAGGGAGTTGTGGAGATTAGAGGAAGGCTTTTTGAAGTGTTCCCATAGACGGCGCCAAATGATGTTGCACGATCCGGGCACTCCTAACTGGCGGAAACCTGGCTCCCAGCTGGTGACGGACGGTACCTGACGCGAAGGAGAAGGTGAAGAATTCCCGAGGAGCTCGCCCGGCGGGAACACTCCGATGCTTAAGTTAGAACTCTGAGAAAACCGAAGAATACAAAACAAAGAAGTGAGAGTGCAGATGGCACAACTTCAATACCTCTTCTCTTCAAGGGTTGAGGTCTTTTTATATTGAAGATCTCTCAAATCAAGCATAACTGCCTCTGCCACAGCCGTTATTGCCAGAGCCGAGGTTGCGGATGTGGGCAGCTGTTGCAGGGTACGGACCTGTCAGGCGCAACCTCCAGATTCGGCATGTACTATTGTTAGGTAGATCTTTTCTGTAGGTTGCTGAGCTACTTTGCGCCGAGCTGCCTTGGTCCGAGCTACCTTGGTCCGAGCTACCCTACACTGGGGTGCTGGGGTAGCCGAGGTGCGAGTGCTTGAGGCGAGCCTTAGGCAAGTACGGGCAGGAGCGTCAGTGGGGCTATCCCGAAGTGTCCCCACTTCGGGATACTTCCCGTAGATCGGGGTGTTCCCTTCTCAGGAAGGAAGAGTTTGGGGCTCACTAGGAGGAGCTCGGGAGTCCTCCTCCCTTGGGGAGAATTCGGAGTATGCTAGATGTTTATTCTTGGCGAGCTGCTACGTCTGCCGAGTTGTATTGCTGGGTTCCGGCGAGTTCAATACGCCGAGTTATGGCCAGGCTGCCACGCTAAGCTGTCACTTATGCCAGGTTGTACCCACGTGTCCCCGTGCTACGAGGTCGGGCCAAATCACCCTCCATCAGATCCTATTATCCTACCGACTTGAAGATCCAAAATAGAGATATCCGAATTCAACAAAACAAGATTGAACTTTGAATCATCCGACCCATTTGCACCCCTACCAACTTCTAGACCTGGTTGGGTTAGATTGACATCAACCCGGCCCGATTTGCACCCCTAAAGAACCGATCCGTGTTTTATTTGCCGATGAATTCGAAACGCCCGGTATTTAACAGCCTTTTATACGGAGACTTTCCCATTTGGTTCGGACTCGAGTGCCGGCCGATCTCTATTTAGGTAAATCGACGGACTCCAAATCTCCAATTAATTCGCCCAAAATGTTCATTTCGCGCACAGAAAATAGAGAAAATGACAATAAATAAAATTATAAAAAATAAAAAGTAAAAATAAAAAAAAAGAAAAAGAAAAAGAAAAAAAGGGAAACAAGGAACGAGAGATCGAGAGAGCGAGCAGACGACGAGAACACAACACCCGTTCTGTTATTTTCCCTTGCTCGCTTGCTTACCCCAAAATTTTAATCTCGCAACCAAAACCCTAATTTTGTCTGCTTTCCGTTTCACCCTTCCAATCTTCATTTCCAGGTTTCGGTTCCGGATCGCCATTGAAGAAGGACCGCCCGATCGGCTTCTCTTCGCCAGGTTAGTTTCTCTAATTTCTCTTCGGAGTCTGGTTGCTGGTTTGCTCTCAGTTGTTTCTACCTTTTCGTTCTTTTATTTGATTTTGTGTTTCATGTTTGGGTTTTCTGGTATGCTTCGTGGTCTGTGGTGGATCGGCTTGGGATTTTGGTTTTTTGACCGTTGGGGTTTCGTGATTCGATTGGTAATGTGGTTTTCTTGTTTCTGGATTTTGATCTCTGGTTCGTTTGGGCATTATGAGTGAGGGAAGATGTTATTGAGATCTTTGGTATC
This sequence comes from Nelumbo nucifera, assembly GCF_000365185.1. The sequence continues at coordinate 83,428 of NW_010729290.1, read as the reverse complement.
GTGCGTGGCAGTTGAGTTAGGGTTCAGTTTTGATGCAGTAGGACGAAGTTTGAAGATTCCAGATTAGGTTTTCTTTTCGATTTTTTTTGGGATGTGAACGTGATCTGAATTTTTGGACGGTAGTAGTGTTCCTGAGATTGTAGAATTTTAAGAAATATACTCATTTTTTTTTATTTTTTTCTCATTTGGGAAATCTAGTTCTGAGTTGTTGGATGGACTGAATCTGGAATGATATTCAATGCGGATAATGATTAGCCTGCAGAGTTTACGTTTGTTTTCCAATATATGTTTGCACTTAACTGTTGTTTGGGGGCTTGGTTATTTTCCACTCCCTGGAGTTGGTCGTTTGGTTAGATGGAGAACATATAGTTCTGTGATCCTCTCACATTTTTGTACATTGTTCGATGATTAATCTATGCAACGGCGAGCACCAGGAAATAAAACTATAGAAGTACTTGAAACTAAAATGAGTTCTACAGGAATTTATACTTCATCTTGGTTAATCTGGTGCCACGCATACATTTTTTTTCTTATGTGTGCATTTTTTATTTATCCAATGCTGCAGTTTACTGCCAAAGGTACCAGCTGGCTTGTTGGTAAGGTCTCTAGCTGGTCGTAGCAGAGACATAGAATCAAATCCCACCCTCACCAGGGTTGTGGGGGGTCTTGGGTTTGTGGAAGGGTCTCCCCCATTGTGTAGCCCATTTGCTTACCAAAAAAGGTTTACTGCCAATCTGCCATGTATGGTATACCCATTAGTGGAGAACAGTTGAGTTTTTATTCTCTTCTTTATTTGCTTTGATCACTATGGTAGTTAACTTGTGGTGGATTGATAGTTTTATTAGCTTGACTAGCATGGTTTAAAATGTCCCTAATTTCCCTAATATTTCCATGACATATTTCCATTTCCATGGGTAGCAACATAAAATTTTATTGGAATCGACATTTCCCCAATGGACACTACCAGACCTACGTGGAGTGCAAGAGATAGTATCAATGACATATTTCCATTTTCACTTCCATGGGTAGCAACCTGTAATTTTACTAGAATTGGCATATTCCTTTTGAACACTACCAGTACTATGTGGAGTACAAGAGATAGTATTATAACATAAGTTGGTCACAATATTGTAGATATGTGAAGTAACAAGTTATTGTCCACCTAACTTACATGATTACAACTTTGAGCTAGTTCAATATTCATTTCAAACATGAAGCTAAATAATAGTTTTTGTTTCTGATGTAGATTTGATCTGTTACAACCATTTCATTTTCTATGAGTTTAAATTTTGCTTTAACTAATTCTATCAGGAAGTTCTAAAGCTTAAGGTTTACAAGGCAATTTCAGAATGTATTCTTTTGTCTATAACCTTAGTTTCTTAGTTTTGTTTAATAACTTGGAACAAGATAATAATTTAAAAAGGTGTGCCTATGGTTCCTTTGTCATTTCATAAAATACCATTCTATATTTTGCATATTTTACAATGTTTCCACCATGTCTATAATTTTTACAATATTTCCATCCGATATTTGGATGACTGACATTTCCAGACATTGACATTTTAAAGTTTAAATCTTGAGCCTGAGGCAATATCTCAATTCGGGAAATCTGCAATTACTCTAGCTTATCCATTAAAACTGCAACAAATAACATTTGCTTTTGTTTTTGACATTGTTGAAATAATTTTTTTTCATCATCATCTAAGCCTAATCCCATCTATATGGTGTTGTACATGAGTCTTGTTTCACCATTCCGTTCTGTTTAGCGCTATATTTATTGTTGTAGAAATTTGTTACTTGCCAAAAAAAAAATCCTAGAAACTTTGTGTCTTTAAAGATACTATTAAGGAGTTGCAGTATGAAGGTATTCTTGTTCTGACATGGCTGTACACAAAATTTTTAAATGATATGTTTCTGATAAGTTCGGGCAGACTAAAAAGAACATAGTGGAAGTAGTAAGGAATGATTGAAGTTCTCATTATTTAAAAGTGGATATGATACTAAAGAGAATGGAGTGGTGAAACAGGATTCATGCAGCCAACCCCAAAAGCTTACATGAAGATAATGTTTATGATCAGTTTATGCTGTCCATTTTGGAGTTGTCATCCACATGGTGTGTAAGGTTTTGTCTGAAAAGGAGAGCACAATTTGTTGCAATAGGGGGTTGATGTCCCTTTCCATAAACAATGTTCTTTCTTGCATTATTTCTTTTGTAACACCATTATTGATACTGGGTTCTTAGAGAAGTTTGATTTAAATTCCTTGCTGAGAGGCATTAACCAATTGGAAAGTAAAAATTCAGTCACTTTTGATGGGGCATATTTATTTGATTAAGATCTAGAAAGATATATCTGTGAGTGAGTCCCACAGTTCTTTAAAAGATTTTCTATTTTGGAAGAGTCAATAGCATGAAAGCACTAGCATGCAGTGTTGTGTGGTGTACATTGTTTCATTGCATGCAATGTTGGGTAGATGGTGTACATTGCATGTGGTGTTGTGTGGCCTCTCCAAAGTGTTTTAAAAGCACAAGGTGCAAAAAAGTGCAAAGGCGAGGCACATGCCTGTTTGAAGTAAGGTGCAAAATTTAAAGAAAAATAAAAAATGCAGAAAGGTAAAAATTCAAAGCGAATTAAGAAAATACTGAGAAATAGTATTAATTAAAAAATTTCAAACTTTAATTTTAAACTAAATGTTTTAAAACACCTATTAGCTCAAATTTAAATGTATAAACATAACGTATAAAACATATTCAAAGTGAAAACTGCAAAAATAAAATAAAAAAATAGCATACAAAACATATTCAAGTATGCCAAACTTTTAGTTTCTTTATATCTTTCTCAGTTGCATTATTTCAAATGGTTAGTGTCATGTTACATCTTTCATTCCTAATTCTACAACACAAAATGTCTTTATACAAAACCCCTTGAGGCAAGCTCAAACAAATCCACGTTAGGGTGTTAAATTCTTAATCCATAAAAATGATTTTATTATTTTAATTATCTTTTAAAAATATCTTTTATTAGGATGGATCAATGGACAACATTAACAAATAGGGGGTTCTTAAGAAACACCAAACAACTCAAAAGGATAAAAAAACACATGCCTGGTCTGAGGTGCAAGGTGCATCAGACACATGTCTAGGCACACTAGGCATGTGCCTTTTGAAAGTGGTATTCCTAGGGTCTAGGTGAGGCACATACCTTAAAATGCACCTTTCCTGTGTGCCTACGTGTGCTTTTTAAATCACTACCTCTCCCAAAAGGACAATGTGCTCATGTTGGGCACACATTGAAGTTCTACACTCCGTGGTTTCTTAAGGACACTTCTATGTAACATTTCCTTTTAATCTCCTAGCTTATTTGACATAAATAGCAGCTAATGTATAAGATTTATGCTATTTTTTTATATCAAACATTACTTGGTTAAAAGGGCAATTTTTTTTGCAGGTATATAATGTTAGAATTCATAAAATATGAATTATTTTAATAGTATATACTTTTCCATGATGTTCCATGAATCCATGTTTTCTCATCTTGATAAGACCAAGAGCTGCGACAAACCAAGGCCTGTGCATGGGAATAGCCAACCTACCTACCAAGTTTACAAAAAAAGGGAGAAGTCACGTTAGCAAGAATGTAGTCCAAGTGGCTGACTGTTAGAACAGAATAACAGTCCTACAACAAGCTGTAACATCTTGTAACAGACTGCAACTGTAAACAACTTACCTGTCTATAAAAACCCAAAGAAGAAATAAAGAGCCATGGAATTCCATTTGAACAAATCTCTCTCTGCCTCTGAATCCCCTTTTCTTCCCCTATCCCTGTTTCCCTTCAGTTTCCTCTTCCCTCACGATGTTGGTTCACTCTACGAACCCTGAGTTAGGTAGCACCTAACAGATTGGTATCAGAGCATGACCAATATGCGATCTACAGCCCTGGAGGCCCGGGTTGATCAGGTGGAAGTTGAGCTCCACCGAGTTTCAGGCGAGATGCTAGGTATCAAGGATACTTTAACAGAAATCTTGCAAAGGAAGCAATCGAAGAAGTAGCTCCATCTTGGAGAGAAACACCAAACCGAGCTTCCCAATTTTCTCAGGCGGAGACCCCATCCCATGGGTATGTTGGGCGGAAAGATTTTTTGAATATAACGAGACATCGGACCAAATAGGGTGGCATTGGCAGCAATGCATTTGGACTGAGATGCCATCCTTTGGTATCAATGGTACTGTTGAGGACATCCTTGTATTTCATGGCTCGACTTCACGGATGCTCTGTGCATCCGATTTGGGGCTTCCGGTTATGAAGATTTTGACGAGAGTCTTGCGAAGATAAAACAATTGGAAGTGTTTGTGATTACCAATTGGTGTTTGAACGTCTATCATTGAGAGTCCAAGGGTGGCCAAAGAAGGCTCTGGTCGGAGCTTTTGTGGGAGGACTCAAGGAAGAAATCCAGTTGGAGGTTAAGGCGATGCACCCAGCAACGGTAATGGCCGCGACAACCCTAGCCCGCACCCAAGAAGAAAAGATAGCTTGAGCCCGACGTCTAAACAGGCCCTGGAAACAAACGAACAAATCATTTACTGCACCAAGATCAGAAGGGATGAGGTTCGTTAAAGACAACAACATATTAGGCAAACCACTAGGTAACTTAGGCCCGAGTCCCGTAATTCCATTCAAGAAATTAATGTGGGCAGAAATGCAAAATCGTCGAGACAAAGGTCTCTGCTACAACTGTGAAGAAAAGTTTGTCCCCGGTAATAGATGCAAAACTCAACAAGCCTTCTTGTTACACATTGAGGAGGAAGGGGAGGATCAGCAACCGGAAGAAGGATCGTCAATTGAAGAACACTGGGTCGAGACTATACAACTAGAAATATCGCTACAGGCCTTRACATGGTTCTCATCACCCCAAACCATGAGGGTGACGGGTTTAGTTCGGGGTCGCTAGGTGTCTATCCTAATTGACAGTGGTAGCACTTTAAACTTTGTAACCGCTGTGGTAGTTAGACGATTAGGATTGCCAGTTCAGCCCACAACCTCATTTAAGGTCCATGTGGCAAATGGGACCTCACTCCAATGCGATGGAATTTGCACAGACACTGGGTTACGCATCCAAGATCAACAATTTCAGGTTGATTTGTATCCACTAGAGTTAAGTGGGGCTGACATTGTATTGGGAATTCAATGGTTGCAGCAACTTGGGCCTGTTCTCTGCGACTGGGCCTGTTTGTCTTTGGATTTCATGATAGAAGGGACTAGAGTACATTTGCAAGGCCACTTAGCTAGCCGAGCCAGCCCAATAAGCTTGGCATCCATGTTGAAACAAGCATGATACACAAATCAGCTCATCATTTGGGGATCAAGTCATATAGGCCCAGGATACAACAACTCAAGCTGAATACAACCAGCAGCTCCACAACATCCTCCATCAATATGTTGCAGTTTTCAAGGAGCCAACGACCTACCTCCAACAAGGGATCATGACCATAGAATCCCACTATTGCCGGATGCGCCTCCTACTAATGGTCATGTACATTATCTAGGCCATGTGGTGGAAGACGAAAGGGTCTCAGCAGATCCAGACAAGATAGCTGTCGTCCAACAGTGGCCAACGCCACGTAACACCAAGGAACTCCGGGCATTCCTAGGACTCACAGGGTACTACTGACGCTTCATTAAAAGCTATGGCATAATTGCAGCCCCATTGATAGCCTTCTAAAGAAGGACTCATTCAGCTGGGACAACAAAACCCAAGTAGCATTTGAAGCCTTAAGAGCAGCGGTGTCATCCCCACCAGCTCTAGTCTTACTGGATTTCAACAAACCATTTGTGGTTGAGTGCAATGCATCGGGACTGGGCGTGGGAGCAGTGCTGATGCAAGATGGTCAGCCCCTTGCCTTCTTCAGTAAGGCATCATCCATCACACAAAACCACTCTTCAGTCTACAAAGGAATTGATGGCAGTTGTATTAGCAGTCAGCATTGGCCCTCCTACCTGCTAGGCCGTAAGTTTGTAATTAAGACTGATCACCAAACTCTGAAATTCCTATTGGAACAACGGGTCCTTTCTCCAGATCAGCAGCGGTTGGTCTCAAAGTTAATGGGCTTTGATTACACTATTGAATACAAACCGGGAGCAACAAATAGGGTTGCGGATGCGTTGTCACATCAACCCAAACATGGAGTGGGGAGCATACTCCAATTGTAGGTGTTCCAACAACCCACGACAGCACTGTGGGACCAACTAAGGGAGGCAGTCGGCAGTGATAAGGAAAGGAACTCCAAGCAATAAAGACACAATTGTTGCAGCAAACAGGGGACAAACCGGGGTATTCTATCCAAGGGTCAGTACTGTACTATAAAGGTAGAATGGTGTTACCAGCGGACTCAGCACTTTTGGACCAACTCATAAATTACTTCCATGCGACACCGATGGGTAGACACTTGGGAGTCCTACGCACATATAAGAGATGTCGTCCCAATTTTATTGGAAGGGTATGCTAAAATCCACAAGGAAATACATATCTACATGCCAGGTATGTCAACAATGCAAGTATGAGGCCCAATTCCCAGCTGGCCTGCTAAAACCATTACCCATACCCAACCAAGTTTGGGAAGATATCTCTATGGATTTTATAACAGGGCTACCGACCTCTGCCGGTAAATCAGTTATATTAGTAGTGGTTGATTGCCTTGCAAAATACAGCCACTTCTTAGCACTGTCACATCCATTTATTGCAGTTACAGTAGCTAACACTTTTGTGCGGGAAATAGCTCGGCTCCATGGGTTCTCAAAGTCTATTGTTTCTGACAGAGATCCAGTCTTCATCAGCCTCTTTTGGAAAGAACTTTTTCGCCTCCAAGGTGTACAGCTCAGCAAATCCACAAGCTACCATCCACAGTCAGATAGGCAAACGGAGGTGGTCAATCGTTGCTTAGAAACATATCTACGATGTTTCATCGGAACAAAGCCGAGACAATGGTTCAGCTGGCTGCATTGGGCTGAATGGTGGTACAACACTACCTATCAAATATCGGCTGGGATGATCCCTTTAAGGGCATTATTTGGTCGTGATCCACCCGCACTGATTCCCTATGAAAGGGGCTCCACAGCAGTAGCTTCACTAGAAGAACACCTGCTAAATTGAAACAGCATTCTATAGGAACTTAAACAGAACCTACTCCGGGCCCAACAATGGAAGAAACAATCATATGATAAACACCATAGGGAAGCACACTATCAAGTTGGTGATATGGTTTACTTGAAATTGCTTCTCTACAAATTGCTTTCTGTACAAAAACAGAGATGGAACAAACTGGCACCTTGCTACATTGGACCCTTCAAGATCTTGGAGAAAATTGGACCTCTTGCATACAGATTGGATCTCCCACCAAATGTGCACCCAGTCTTCCATGTCTCAGTTCTCAAAAAATGCCTGAAACCAGTGGCTATAACTCAACCACATCTTCCAAAATTCTCAAGTGACATGAACCTAGAAACAGAGCCGGTGCGTATCACTAATTTCAGATGGGTCAAAAAAGGCTCCCACATTGTTCCAGAAGCCTTAGTTGTATGGTCACAACTACCGGAAGAGGATGCCACATGGGAACCCTATCTACAACTGCAACACCAGTTCCCCCATATTGACCTTGAGGGCAAGGTCCAGCTTAACCTGGGGGGTATTGATAAGACCAAGAGCTGCGGAAAACTAGGGTCTGTGCACGGGAATAGCCAGCCTGCCTACCAAGTTTACAAAAAAAGGGAGAAGCCATGTCAGCAAGAATGTAGTCCAAGTGGCTGACTGTTAGAACAGAATAACAGTCCAACAAGCTGTAACCATCTTGTAACAGACTGCAACTGTAAACAACTTACCTGTCTATAAAAACCCGAAGAAGAAATAAAGAGCCATGGAATTCCATCTGAACAAATCTCTCTCTCTCTCTCTCCCTCCCTCTGAATCCCCTTTTCTTCCCCTCTCTCTGTTTCCCTTCAGTTTCCTCTTCCCTCACGAGCTTGGTTCACTCTACGAACCCTGAGTTAGGCAGCACCCAACACATCTTGATAAGCTAGACTCTTGGACATGCATTGGATTTCAATTCCTGTGTCTGTCTCCATGCAACACTGATTACATGCAGAACTCTTACCTGTGTGTTGTCTTGCTACAGTGGGAATAATGATTCTAGATTGACATTTGAGGCAGCTGACTGAAATCAAATAGATGGTAGCTGTGATTGTAGGGTGTATACAAACTGTAAGCACATTTAGTTTCGGCATTGTTTCTTATTATAGGACTTTGCTTATGGTTGGAGTTCTAGCTGTAAGGTGTCTAAGAGAACAGAATGTGTATAAAAAGGGAAGTAAAAAGGATAGAGTGCATATGACTGTGTTTTCTTGCTGTAGTGGGAAATAATGATTGTAGACAAACATTTGGGGGAGCTGATGGAGTGAAATCAAATAGATGATAGTTGCCACTGTAGGGAGTGGACAAACTCTATGCACATCTTGTTTTAGCATTGTTTCCTATGATAGGATTTTGATTATGGTTTGAATGCTAACTGTAAGGTGTCTAAGAGAACATGAAGTATATAAGAAGGGTAGGGAAAGGGCAGAGTGCATATGACTGTATATTTTCATTGTACAGAACCTTAGTATACATGGGTTTTAATTTCCTGTATCTTTTGCCATTCTAATGAAATGTACCCTTACAATTTTTGGAAAAAGAGAATTAAAGAGTTGCACAATAAACAGGATAAATTGCTGAGTTTTGTTATTGGCATCTGATCACTTTGGAAAGGGGTGGGGGGACTTTTACATTGTACCCCCTACTCAGCTGAGAGGAGAGGGAGGGAGAAGCAAGGTTTTTGTTGTGGGCACTGGAATTGGGTTCAATAAATTTTAGTTTCAATGTGATTTCTCAATATGCATTTTATTTTACTATAGGTATAGTATCACCTCAAGTGATCACGTGAGATCTTGAAGGTTTAAAATGTTCATGAATTTCCTAATATTTCCATGACATTTCTATTTCCATGGGTACCAACATGAAGTTTTACTGGAATCGACGTATTCCCCTGTAAACACTATTAGCACTATGTTGAGTACAAGATATGGTATTATAACCTGAATTGGTGACAATATTGTAGATGTGTGGAGTATCAATGTTATTGCCCATTTAATGGAGATTTTTGAATAAAAAAGGTGAAGATCTATATATTGTTATTGATTAAAAAGGATCTAAGTTTGTTGGTGTCATTGTGTAGGGAAATGGCATTTCAACCTGTAATCTACAAATTTTAAAGGATTAAGCCTTATTGGCAATTTGGCATATATGTGTATTGGGCAATAAATATTTAAGTTTCTGTTTCATTCATGTCAGGCATATCCTACCATTGTTAGTCATGGGGGTAACAAGCAAAGAAACAGTTCTAATGGATATGCATGCGGTTTGCTATTCCTGTTCTTATGGACAAGTGTTTGTCTTGCAATGTTATAAATTGCCTTTTGTTCTTATTTGAAGGAAGCCCTTCTATTATCATAGTTGGGCAATAAACCCCCTTGCTAGTGCCTCCCAAGTTCCTTGATATATATATATATATATAACCTTAGAAAGTCAATATATAAGTCGAATAATTGTGAGATTAATCTGTTTCTGTTGATAGTTTCACATTTGGTACGTATTGTATGATTATAACATCTCATTATGTTATATAGCTTTCATTTCTTATCTGAAGCTCTGTGGCATGCATGCAAATCTTTATTAACAAAGTTCTTGTCCATTATGTTAACCTTGGGAAGTTATTACTTGATTGTGTGATTTTAATCCTTTGATATATATTCCGAGGAATTAAACGTTTTATCTTTGTGACATTTCAGGGATTCTTCTGCTTTCGGAAACCAGTGAAATGTCTCCAGCCTCCAGATCCAAATCTAAGGACAAGTCCTCTGCAAAAGCTGCCAAGGAGCAGCCAAAGGCTTTATCCAAGCCTTCTACAGCTTCTACTACAGGGAATGGCATTCCAGCAAGTGCATACAATCCACTTTCAGGAACATTCCATTCCCTTGAGACAGCACCAGTTGTCTCTTCTCCACCTCCCCACAGTAATGGTCGGTTCCGAAATATAGATGAGACAGATGATCATTCTGGGAGCTCTCTTGGGACTGGGGCAGAATATGATTCTGTGTCAAATAATGATAGTTGCTCTGGTGAATCAGAAGATCAACAAAAAGAAAAGATAAATAGTACTGTCCGGCAGGAAACGATACCTGGTGCAGACAATGATAAACGGGAGAAGATCCGACAGAAGAATGAGAGGAAGCACCAGCGCCAAAGGGAGAGGAGGGCCCAGGAGTTGCATGAGCGGTGCAGTGGCTATCTCATGTCCAGAAAACTAGAAGCACTTGCCCAGCAGCTTGTGGCTATGGGATTCTCTTCTGAGCGAGCAACAATGGCTCTTATATTGAATGAAGGCAAGGTAGAGGAATCAGTTGCATGGTTATTTGAGGGAGGTGAAGAAGCAGCTCAATATAAGGATTCAAACCTTGATGGTGGGGGTAACTTGAAAATTGATATTGCTGAAGAGCTTGCTCGGATTGCAGAGATGGAGATAAGGTTCAAGTGCTCAAAGCAGGAGGTTGAAAGAGTTGTCGTAGCATGTGAAGGTGATTTGGAGAAAGCAGCAGAAACCTTGAAGCCACAGAAACAGCATCCACCTACTGCTCTGCCGAAGCCAGAAGAAACTGGAGATCCTCCAGTGGTCAGTAGTGGTAAGGTTGCAGTTTCTGTCACCCACAATCCAATGAGACAGGGAGCGAAGCCCACTATTCCTGTTACAATACAACAGAGAAGGGATGAAAAAGATTTCAACTATACAAAGGCAACAGCTACAATGGTGGCAGTGTCTCCTGAATCTGGAAACAAGAACTTGCAGTCTTTGAGGAGGATCCAGCCAAAATCAGAGTGGGTAAGGCCGCAAGTGGCTGCACCAGCAGAGAAGAGGTGGCCAACTGTGGGGTCAAGCCCTTCTGTTTCATATTCTTTGGCATCTTCTATCCAAGTTGCACCTCCACCAACAAAGACCGAAACTCGGTATGTTGTTGTTGGAGGTGAAGTTAAGAACCTTCAAACGGGAGTAGTGAGAGAACCAGTGATCATGATGCAGCGCCCACAAACAACTAATGCAAAGCAGAACTCAGCCACAAGTATCAATGCGCCCCCTACTGTGAGTACCAGATGGTATCCTAACAGTATTGCAGGTATGGAAATGATGAAGCCATGCGGTAGTTTACCGTATATTCCACCAACAAGCCTGAGTTCGAGCAATATGAGCTCACAACAGTTCTACCAACCTCAGTATCAACCTTTTGCATCCAGTCCCATGGAGTCCACAACAAATGGCTGGGGTGGTTCTTGGAGCAGCACAGGGAATTCATCATCTCTTTCTGTGCCATCCTCTCTGGGGCTTTTCTCTGGGTGGGGCTCAACAGGTGCATCAGGTTCAAATTCACCAGTTGATTGGAATACCGGGGACTCTATGCCACAATGTGACTACACCAACATAGACTGGACATTGGAGTCAACATCTTCAAGACCAAATGGGCTGTGGTTGGGGCTTGCTTCATTTGTGAAAAACAGTCGGATGTATGACTCATGGTCGTCAGCAACTTCTGCAGCTGCAATGCCTGCAATGAGGTCAGCAACTTCAAGTGGTGTTTGCATCACGGGATTGCAGGATGGAGTGGTGGCGACAGATACATCATCTTCTGCAGGTTCTCACGAGTGGACATCACCATTTGCAGGGAAGGATCTTTTTAGTCTACCCAGGGAGTTTGTTACTTCCCCTTCTCTGTAGGACGGGGAAGGACTTTGAAAGATAGAAAAAAAAGGATAAAAGGACAGATAAAAGAGGTTGGATTTGCTGCTGTTGATTCTATGCCGTGTTGATGGTTGTTGCTGCTTAAAAAAGTGTAAAGAATTTAGTTCCTGGGTGATATTTGGTTTCCTTTCTATTTCTTTTATTTTTCTTGCTTAAGCATTTCATTAATGGTTCAACTTCAACATCACTCCGCTTGCTATTCCCTTTCCCTTCCTGAACAGAATTACGACCGAAAATATGGGAAGGAGTGGCAATAGCAAAAAGAATAGGGCATTGGCATCATGCTTGATTCATCATTCTAGTTAAAATATGTTTAGGAATTAGGACTTGGATATCAGGGAAGGCATGGTAGTATACCACACATATCTCCACTTTCAATTAATGATCTATCTACTCTCAACTTACAGCACATGTCGAGGTTCAAAATTTGGAAACGCATACGCAATTTGCAAGGCTACTTTGTGTTTTCATTTGCGTGTGGTGTAAATTCATCTGTGCTGGTACACATAACAACACATGCATGGGAGTGCAAATTCTGCTTCACCTTGCCTTTAGGTTCACTTCATTAGTTTTTGGCTTTGTATTTTGCAAACAATGTTGATGTCAGTCTTGGTGCTGTGTTTGGTTTGAAAGAAAAATAGGGAAAGGGAAATGCTTTGTGCAAGGTTTAGTGGTATTTATATGAGTCATGAGGTACCTGATATAGGGCGTATTTTATTCATTTCCACAGTGATGTGCACGTGGCATGGTGGTATGATTTGCAGATTTCGTGCATAATGCAGGTTGGAGAGCTAATGGGACCTTGTGAAAAGGGAGTTTCTTTTTCTTACCCGTCTTTACATCTATCAGGGAGGAAAAAAGATAAGATTGGATTAATTAATTCGAGGATACTAGGGGTCCAATTGAGCCGGGTTAAGTGGAATTGGGATTTTCTGCCAACAAAATACGTTTCAACCCTCTACCAACATTATCTTACACCGTACATTTCAACTTGAGATTAGGATTCACCATAAAAGTGGGACTTGCCATGTATGAGATGATGTTTGTATAGGGTTAGAATGTGTTTTGTTGGTAGGTGATCTGATCTTGATTAATTGGGGTTGAGGTCAACTGTCCCTAATCCAACCCGAGTTGTTGAACCCCAACCCTATCAACCTGAAACTTTGGGCTGGGTTTGGGTTAGCCTCAGATGTGTATCAAGAGTTCTATTAAATAAAATATTATTATTATTATTATTTTGCATAACCATTTGTCACTGCAAATGTCAAATGACTATTTAGACTAATGATGACTGAAATTCCATGTTGTATCGATACCTTGAACCTTGGAAGTAGCTTATATATATCTCTTCATTGATTCATAGGAGAATGAATAGAAGAGCATTACAAGTTATTTTTTCCTAGAGAGGTGATATGGCCAGAAAGAAGCGACCAGTAAGAACACGCCAGGTGGCCCATGCCAAAAGGATAAATGGAGATTTATCAGAGCTGCTGACCACGACGAACCACCCAGTAATGGCTTCACTTCAGCAGGCCGTTGACCATACATCAGTCAAATAACGATTGGGTAGTTTCCAGTGTGGATATTGGAACGACCAAAGTGGCCAATCACTCCACACCCTTCACCAAGGTAGAGTCTCTCTCTCTGGAATCTCTCTCCTTATTCTCAACACTCATTGCCTTTTATTCACCTTGGCATACCTCATTTATTCACTGAGCTATTCACCTGCTATGCATTCCACCTCTGCACTGACTTGATCGTCAAAAGATCCTCTTCAGAGACCAAACAAAGTTTGTAAAGATTTTCCTACCTTTTCCATTTTCCGGCATTTTCTTTCAAACCAAACATAGTCTTAAAGTCTCTGACAAGGTTGTTAATGGGCTGGATCTGGGTTGGGACATGGTGTTTCCAGCTCCTAACCAATTATTAACAGGGACTAAATCATAGACCCAGAACTATCCTAATTAATGGTTAGGTTTATCAAGTCTAGAGCGACAGATCCAATTATAAGGAAAATTACATTTATTTATTTAAATAATAATATAACCTTAATAAAAATGATGATAAAATACTAAGGATCCATTTGGTTTTGAGGAATAGGTTTCTGGAATCAGAATTGGAATGACCCATTACGATTCCTACCATTTATTTGGTAGGAATTGGATTCCGATTCCCATTGTTGCGCCTCCTAGGGAATGGGGTTTCCATTCCAGAGTCTATCAAAAAGTAAAGAACTCATGACGAAATGCTCCATAAACCCTAATATTAATAAACTATTAACAAGACATTAGTAAAATAGTAATAAAATAATAGTACTATAATAACAAACAAAGATATTAATTGTTAAATGTAATAATAATAAGTTATAAATAAAATATCAATAAATTAAAAAAATGAAAATATTAGTTATTAAATAATAATAATAATAATAATAAAGTACAAATAAGATATTAATATAATATAATTAAAGTAACAATAACATAATAATATATTACTTATTTAATAATAATAAATTATTAATAAATATAGTGATAAATAAAATATTCATAAATTAATTTATAATAACAAAGTACTGATAAAATAATAATTATATAGTCATAAAATATTAATAAAGTAATAATGATATAATAAGTAGACTAATACAAATTTGAACATTTCTAGTTGATTCCGATTCCAACTCTGAATGAACCAAAGAACAACAATCAGAATTCAATACCATTCTTGATTGGACTAAACATGCATTAGGAATAGGCGATTCCGATTCCGGTTCCAGAGGATTTTGATTCCAATTTCGATTCTGGCCTTGTCTGCAAACCAAACGGACCCTAAATTTTTTATATGTTAATAAATTAAATATTAAACTAATATTATCTTATATTACCTATCAAGTTTACCATCTAAAACATAAAATCTGATAAAATTAAGAAAATATTATATATTTAATAAAATAACCAATTTTGAGTCTAAATTGGGTTAGAACGGGCAAGAACTAGAATAAACCCAATTATTAGTTGAGACAAAATCATGGAACCAGAACTAACATAACCAGTTTGGGCAGTCGAGCAGAATTAACCCATTGACAGACCTAGTCTCTAGTGCTATTTAGTGATCACAAGTTAGCTGAGTTTGGAAAGAATTCTAAATCACTCCATGTTAAGAGACCGAGCATCAACAACCGGTGTTGTCTGTGGAAACCTAAACAAAAATCCTATTCCACTACCCAAGACGAAACCTACATAGAACTACACTCAGAGAGAATCTTGTAACTCTTAGCATGCCTCTTTTGGAAGGACACCTCAGAATTAACTCCAGCCTATTAGGTAGTCTTTTAACATGCTCTAGAGACAAGTCTAGGACATCATTGCCATGATGAGGAATGTTGCACCCCTTCCAAATGACAACAACCAAGGGTAGGAGAGGAAGGCTAGTGGAACTGATTTGCTAGCCCACCATTCTGACCACCAAGCTTGGCATTCTGCCATCCAAGCACCGCCTAGAATTCGTTTGAATGAACAACCCTTCAAGTTGATTATATCCAGTCATTCCAAGGCTGAATCGAGCTAGGTTATTGACAGGTTCACCTAATCCCCAAAATTGAGTGCATGACCAAGATAGGTAGATTTGGAAAATGATAGCCAGGCTTGTTGTAATCGAGGTGGAGTGAAGCAAGAATGTAGATCTTGAAGTCTCTAGAGAGCCACCATTCACCTTGGACATCATGGAGGAGCCTCTCCCACCAAAAATCAAAATGCCCAGTTTTGGGGATTCGATTAACTAGTTCGAGAGATTTAAGGCCCTCATGCTCCTACATGGAGCTTCTAAAGTGAACATGTGCCAAGTTTTTCGAGCGACCTTGAAAGAGGCAACTTGGTTGTGGTATTTAAGGCTTCAACCTCAATCCATTAGTTTTTGGGAGCAATTCAACAAACAATTTGTTGGGCACTTCATTAGCAATAGGAGACACTGAAGAGCCTCAACAAGCTTACTCATCATCAAGTAGAATTCGAACGAGCCCCTCCAAGAAAAGTACATTAATGCCGAAAATTCCATAGCTAGTACGCAGTACGGCAAGGAGCAAACTGACAAATAGCACAAAAAGTACTTTCCCCTCTACACGAGAGTCCAAATCTTAGTGCAGATTTAGGACAAGGATTACATCCATTGGTCTGAGAAGATAGGTTAAATATGAACAAGAGGGACTGAAGAAAGTATTGTCAATTCCATTGACACCATGACCACGACATTGAAGACCACCAGAGCCTAACAACTATGTCTTAGACAAATGCCGTCTAGCCTAGCAAAATCTCAGAAATTTCTTTCAGACATTTATTCTTCTTTTTTTTTTTTTTTTTTAATTTTGAGTGCAAAGCTATAGTATAGAAAAACTGAAAAACCGTAATATAGGCACAGCCGGTTGCATCAGTTCAGTTCAAAAAATACCCATGGTTCGGTTAACCATGAGCAGCCCTAATATTGATTAAATAGATTTGCTGACTTCATCCCAACAGTCTTAATGCTTTGATAGATACATAGATATAAGAGGGTGCGCCTTGATTTCTCCATTGCAACTTGGGCGACCGGGGTTCAAATCTTTGAGACCTCTCTGTATGTGCAGGGGTAAGGCTGCACACATCTGTCCCTCCCTAGACCCCACATTGGCAGGAGCCTTGTGTACTTCTCTACCCTTCTATAGATATAGATATAACTTGTTGCGGGAAACCAGATTAGGTTTTCGATTTTATCAGACAGACTTTATGGTATTATTGTGATCCTTCTTACTCAAAGACATTGGATACAAACTACAATCGAGGTCTTGCACCAAAATTGCAAGTAGTGAATTACAAACTCCAAATTGTAATCTATTTGGGAGGATTTCTTGTGATAAGTTGCATTCTCGACTGGCAAATCCAATGGATGGCTTGGTATACACATTCTGAAATGTTTTTTCTTCCCTTTTTTTATATTTAATGAAGCATTTGAAATTCAACCGATCAGCTGAAGCTGATTGTATAACTCAACTGACTCAACTCAACTCATCTTTTAGACCACAAGAGGTGAAAAGGGAAAATGTGCATAACCAAACAAATTCTCATAACTTTTCCTGAATTTCTTTTTCCGTCAATTGTTTCCTCGAGTTAAAAAAAGCTTTCATGCAATTGAAACTTACAACAATAGATAGAACCTTCAATTTTTGTAATCATGGATTTCCCAAGTTCTTGAGTATTTCTGAGAGAATAACATACCCTGCTCCTCCAATTACGATAGATAGGGTGAATCTTCCTCCAGGGACAAGTAAAGGTAGCTTTGGAGGCTGGGTTGAATCATTGAACCTATCTGACCATGCCATGGCAGCAGGAAGAATTCCGAACAAGACCAAAACTATGAATTGGAAAGAGCCCCATATCAGATACAAGCTCAGAAATAAAGTAACTTCACATGTAAAAGACACTGTTGAGTAAGGGGGGTAGGTAACAACAAGGGCAGCTAACAGCAAAAATTTATAATAAATCTCCTAAGTCTCTCTATTTTGATAAATCAGGCAGTAGGCACAACTTTGTCTGAACTTCTTAGAAAATTACTGTTACTAAGCATCTAAAAAGTGCTGCAAAGGGGGGTAGGTCCCTATAAAAGGATAAGGTTGAAGTCCATAAGCATATAGATTAGAATATGAGAAAGAACTTGACAAATTGTGAGTTAACAGAAAATATAGGCCTTAGGGCCTAAGCAGAATGGAAAGGCAAAGCCAGGTTCATGCAGGCTCCAGATTAGTTTGGGATAAGGAATTATTGAATTGACTTGAGAATGTCGCTTTTCAAAAGCCATAATACAAACAGCAGCAACAACAAATAAATAAAACAAGGATCTGTCAGAAAAATGGCTTACCTCCATATGTCCCTGCAAAATCCAATGCTTTGAAAAATATCTCTGGGTCAAGCAGTGACAGAACTAGTGGCGGAAATAAAGTCAACAAGTAAGGGAGAGGCTTGCTCTGGCCACTTGGCAGTTTTAACACTAGAGATTCACCAAAATGACAAGGTAAAGAGTAAAATTCAAGAAGGGGAATGCATTTCAGTAGAACTAAGAAACCAAAAGAATGCAAGAATGATTGAGATTTGTGACATAAATGCATGGTTATGTATAATTATTTGTATTTTGTTCAGATGTGATTTCAGATGCACTTGCATGACCCAAATTATGTTCTGTAAGAATGCTTAGCTTCTATTCCTGTAATTAATGGGGATTTTATCACTGCATCCCTTTCTAAAATTTTGTCCTTTAGGATAGCCCAAGGTTTAAAAAGCCACATTAGTGAAGCACCAGAAAGAACATGAATACAAGATTGGGTTCCATTGGTGAAACCATAGGATGATAGCAAATATGATCTATAATCTTGATTTTATAATCCCTGAGGATAAGTCAGTTGGTCATGTATGCGGTTAGGATAGAGAATATGAAAGTAGAGAAGAATAATAAATAATTTTGTAGTCTTGATTGGATAGTACTTCTGGATAAGTCTGTTGGTCATGTATTTGTAGGATACAGGACATGGTAATGGAGAAGAATAATAAAAAATTACATTATTCCAAAGCACATAAATATTACTTTTTTCCCTTAAAAAAAGGAATGAGGCCCACTCACAATCGGCTAGGAAGTCGGAAAGACCCAAAACAAATCCAATATATGATGTTGCAATCGCAAGAAATGAGAAAACCTCAATAATTGGCTGCAAAAAATGAAAATTCAAATTTACCAGACTTTCCCTATCAATTTACACTCTTCTCTTATCCTGTTTAAACTTCCAATAAAGAGATTTAAGAATGACCATTGAACAACTTACTCCAACAATCCCATTGCCAGACCGCAACAGTTCTAATGGGTCCGTGATCTTGTAGCTATCTGAACCCAGATTTGAAATGGTTCCAAGAATTACAGCATCCCAAAAAAGAAAGAGAAGAAGAGGAATAGCTGTTCCTAGAACAATGGCGGTCCTGCAAAAGTTAAAAGAGTCAATAATATCCATGGAACTAAAGACTACAGAAATGCAATCAATTGATTAGTAACCTCTAACTATATAAAAGCATACAAGAAGTTTATAAAAGGAACTTTCTTCAAGGCATTGATTTAGAATATTAAACCATATTATGTGGGGCACCTTTGAGTCAGATGTATGCCAATATCATGCAATTCAATATGTTAACAGTCTTTATTAGTCATTATTTACAGCTTGTTTTATTGTTTGCTTTTTATTCAAGTTGTTGATCCCACCTGCAATAATCTGAAATAAAGAACAAAGAAAAGAAAAACAGAAAAGAAGAAGATGGAAGAGAGAAAAGTAATTGAGGAAGAATATGGAAGAAAGGGAAGGAAGAAGAAAGTAATTGAGGAAGAAAAGTTTCCATCAATGTATTCTCCCCCTGAATATGAATGGAGAATACACACTCGTGATTAAAACCAAAACTGTACCATATAATGAAACACCCTAAATGTTGGGAACACTTCTAACTTGTGGCGAAGAAAGTATATTCACATGTATTTGGCACAATCATCAATAAACAATACAAAGTGTTTGATTCAAGTTGAGAAGTGATGGATGCAGTCCAGACATCACTATGTATAAGCTGAAAGGGAGAGGTAGCAAGTTCAAACATGTGAGGTAAAGAACTGCAATTCTTAAACAACAGGAAACACAAGATGTATCAAAGGTTTGCAATGAAGGAACTTTATTCTTAATCAAACTTGAATCAAACAAAAACTTTAATTTCTCAGCATGTATATAACCAAAATGTTTATTCCGTAAGTCCCAAACATATTTTTGTGACTCAGAAAGGAACTAGAAGTAGAGGAACTAAAATAAGCGAATGATGTTGCAGTTTGAGACTTCTCGAACTCCAATGCAAACAGACAGTCCAACTTGTGCCCCCTTCCCTTTCACCTTCCTAGTGTTCCGGTCCCGAATCAAGTATCCATCATGGGAAAAGGTGAGAATGCTACCTTCATCAACTAATTGGCCACCAGAAATGAGATGTGTAGTGAGGTTAGGAACAAGAAAGGCCTTGTTAAGAGGGAATGACGCAGTGGAAGAAATCTTAAGAGATAGACATTGCTACCGGTGATGTTTAACTTTTCACCATTAGTAGTAAAAATATGTTTGTGATGGGTTTTAGTAAGATTACTTGGTTAGCTAGGGTAGGCTCCTATCATATGGTTGATCCAAACATGAGAAGGAGAAGAACAACAACCGGAGAACTCATTAGATAATCCAATAGCAGAAAGGGGAGAAGAAATAGTAGATGTTACTAGCTCTCGAATGTTTTCCTCAACCATAGATGCCAGAGAATCACCTTTAACAAAAGAATCACCACTAGTAGAAGATTTCTTACTCCCATGTGCTGTAAAAGCAGTGTCAATCCCATAGGTTAATCCATCAACTTTCACAAGAATAATATCAACTCTATCAGAGGTTATTTCAACAAAGAAACAACAGTCCAAGCACAAAAATATTAGAGAAAACCATTAAACCGACTGACTCAATCAATCTATAACCACAAATCGACTGATTCAATCAATCTATAACCCTAGATCTTTTGTTTCCCTGGGGCTTTCTTGCTTCCCATTAAAGTGTTTCAGATTTCAGATTGATATTTAAGGGTTTTTTATCCCTTCTTGGATTCAGACGGTCTTGAAACATGCCTTTTTTGGATTGTCAACATCGAGTTCTTGGTTGCTGAAGTTGTTTGTGGTATTTTTTGATGTTCCTTGACTTCCTCTGTTGTTGGAATGCTTCTCTATCCCCAGATCTAACAACAGTCCACTTTGGTCCAAGGGGATAGAGAAGCATTCCAACAACAAAGGAAGTCAAGGGACATAAAAAAATACCACAAACAACTTCAGCAACCAAGAACTCGATGTTGACAATAAAAAAAAGGCATGTTTCAAGACCGTCAAATCCAAGAAGGGATCAAAAACCCTTAAATATCAATCTGAAATCTGAAACACTTTAATGGGAAGCAAGAAAGCCCCAGGGAAACAAAAGATCTAGGGTTATAGATTGATTGAATCAGTCGATTGAGCGAAATCTGTGATTTACCAACCTATCAGGTATTTTTTCTAGGAAAAATGAGGTACCTTGTGCTGATAGAAACAACCTTAAGAAAAACTCCAAACCAGACCCCCAAGTGTAGCGGTTGAAAATCCTTGAAAGAACCCTTTAATTTGGAGAGAAAACCCTAGATTGCAGGCTAGTGTAAAAGACATGAAGCCTAAAGGTGTTGCAGTCCAAAAAAGGAAAGTGAACACTCCTTCAAAAAATTTACCAAATCAGATGCTGTTTGTAGGGTGAATAGATCAGGTCTAGGCGACACTAGATCTGAAGGTTGGCCTCGATCCAAGATCTCCCAAGAGAGATCTATTAAAATCTCTCCTGCTAGTTGCACAAAGTAGACTGGACAGCATTTAGGGTTGATCGAAACAGCTCTAATCTCTTTCACATAACAGAGAGGGAAGTAAATCCTAATAGGAAGATAGGATTACTACTTTCAGTGAGGATCAAGAGAAGATAAAATAGATCAGAGAGCAACCTGCTCTGATACTATGTCAACACTCTTGGCTGAATAGAGAAGATAACACGAATAATCTTAGGGGTGTCTAGAATAGTCGACCTCAACTTCAAAGGGCCTCTTATATATTGAAAGATATGTACAATTATGAGAATGCCCCATATAGGGCTGAAAGAGAAAAAAGAATAAAGAATACAAGTAATGTGCAACAGGGACTATAGTAGTAAGATATAAGTTAGAATCTCCACACTCCCACTCAAATTGTTGCATGGACATAAGCATTAGTTTGCTTATAAGAAAGATGTTTTGAGCTTTAGTCATAGCCATGGTGAGCATATCAGCAATATGCATGTCCAAGGATACATGGGGAAGCAATATAGATTCAGTACTGAAAAGATGTCAGATAAAGTAGTACTCCACCTCGATGTGCTTAGTCCTCTCATGGAAGACAAGGCTAGATGCAATCTTGATAGCACTTATATTATTTGTATAGAGAAGAATAATAGTAGGAAGCTGAGTACCAGGATCCATAAAGGGATACACATAGACTTAAGGTGTAGATTATGAGGAGACATTCTCTCCTGTAGTCCTGTTGCCAAAATGCTATCAGTCCCTGTACTTTTGTCCTTGGCAGTTCAGTATGATTGACCATTGCTTCAGTTGATGTAAAAAGTTCCTTCTTAAATGGTGATCTTAGTAATAAAGTGTATATGGCGGTAACTCCAGGGTTTTATAGTGGGGAGCACAATGATAAAGTAAGCAAAATTAAGAAGTCTTTATATGGCTTAAAGAAGTCCCTTCATGCTTGGTTTGATTGGTTCAAAAAAGCATTACAAAGGATCGGTTTTAGTAGCCTCAATCTGACCACACATTATTTATGAAGAAGATGGGTTAGTTGATTACTACTCTTATTGTCTATGTTGATGACATTGTGGTGATATGTAGTGATATAGATGGTATTGCACATCTTAAGATATTTTTAGCTTCTGACTTTGAGATTAAAGACCTAGGTGAGTTGAGATATTTCCTAGGTATTGAGGTAGCAGGACCAAGCATGATATTACATTTCCTACGGGAAGTATGTGTTGGACTTTGTTCAAGGAAACAGGAAAACTTCGAGTGAAACTTGCAGATATACCTAATTATAAGTTGTGTGCTACTAAGGGGGAGCAAGGGATCGTTCCATGTACCAATGACTTCTAGGGAGGTTGCTCTACCTATGCATGAGTCGACCAAACATTTCTTATGCATTTAGTGTGGTCAATATATGCATGGTCCTCATTCATTACATTTGGCTGTAGTAAATTGTATTCTTGCTTATCTAAACAAGAACCCAGGCATAGGTATTTTGTACAAGAAGCATGATCATATGAATGTGGAGATTTATACGGATGCCAACCAGGTTGGGTCCCTAGATGATAGAAGATCTACATTAGGTTACTGTACCTTAGTTGGGTGAAAGTATCAAACCATGGCACATATGTTATCTGAGGCTTTATGGTTTAAGTCCTTGTTGGAAGTGTTGGGTGTTGTAATTCAGTTGCCTTTGCTGCTATACTGTGACAATAAGCCTGCAATTAACATTGTTCATGACCCAATAAATCATGACTGAACCAAACATATAGATGTGGATTTACACTTCATAAATGAGAAGGTTGTTCTTGGTGATGCTTGTATTCCCTTTGTGAAAACTGATCAACAATGGGCAGACATTTTCATGAAGGGGTTTCTAAGACAGCTCTTTAGTTTAACTCTTGGCAATCTGGGCATGATTGACATCTATGCTCAGCTTGAAGGGGATTGTACAGAGAAGTGAGTTTTATGAGCCTGTTATGTTTCTTTTACCTATTAAGCCAACTTATGAGACATTATAACTACTGCCACCCATGTAGGGGCAATCTTTGTAATTTCTCCCTTCATTACATTAAAGTATAAAAGATGGGAGTCGCTAGGAGGAACCCCGCGATCCCTTAATTTTTCTCTTCTCTCTTTTTGTCCTCAAATGAATTACTTTAGAAGTAAATCTGATAAGAAGCTTGATTAAAGAAGTAAAAAGTGAGAAAGGAAGAAGAAAAGAACAGAATGGAAGAAGGAGATGGAGAAGAAGAAGAGGGTTGAGGGTTCGATTAATCACCTCTCTACCCTCACTAATCCTTTTATTAATCTTCACTAATGTGGTTAATTACAAATCAGCCCTTAAGTGGGGCATCCAGCTAAGCATAAACTTAAAATAACTTAAAAGAAGTTAACAGGTCCATTAGCATACAAAATAAATAACCTACTACTGAAACATAAAATAGACACTAGAGCCCATTTGGCCTAGTCTCTCTACATTCCCCCTCAAGCTGAGCATGGATGTCAACATAGTTTCAAGGCGTCTAGGCGATTTTGGGCAACACTAGGGCGCCTAGTTGCCT
Organism: Nelumbo nucifera; assembly: GCF_000365185.1. The sequence goes on along the minus strand of NW_010729290.1, from coordinate 59,582 downwards.
AGGCGATAAAAATTTTATAATATAAAAAACTGACTTTTGGCTAGTTTCCTAGATTTATATACCATTCAGCATGTATGCTAATTGAAAGAATAGCAATTCTCTTTATTAAGAACATTAAATTTCCTCTAAAAATGTGGCAAATCATCACATCTAAAAGATAAAAATCTTACATATATTAATTTCATTATTTTAAAAAATAATACTACTATAAAAAGTACTTAATAGAGCAAATTCATATTAATTAGCAACTAAATAAGGTTATTAGCTTTATATGATAAATATTCAAGATGGAAAGTAAAATAGAAAAAAAAACAAGGATGGAGTTTCTGTTTTATTTAATTAGAGAGAGATAATAGAAAAAAATAACTTTATTATTCTATTCTTTCTTTCCTCTTTCTTTTCTTTTTTTCTTTCTTTTTCTATTCTCAAAACCCTTTGATCTTTTAAATTTCAATAGTAAAACATTAAAACAAAGTATAATTGATATATATAGCATATAATAAAATGTATTAACACATACATTAATAAGATACAACAATATAAATGATATTATAAAAGGTGTCCGCCTTGTCATTTTTGTTGCCTAGGCGGGTGCCTAGTTGCCTAGAAGGGTGCCTAGTTGCTAAAAATCAAGGCGTTTGGGCGAGGTGCCCAGCCAAGGGTGCCTAGTCACCTAGGTGATGCCTAGGCAGGTGCCTAGGCAATGCCTTGACAACTATGGATGTCAATCATGCCCAACTTGCTTATATAGTGTGTCATCTTCCCTTTTGAAACACCTTTGGTAAAGACATTAGTCAACTGCTCTTCTGAAGAAATAAATGGCAAGCAAACCTCTCCTGAAGCAATTCTTTACCGTATAAAATGTCTATCAACCTCTATGTGCTTAGTGCTGTCATGTTGAACAGGATTATGTGCAATGATGATAGCAGCCTGGTTGTCACAATAGAGCATCATTAGCTTTTCATAGTCAACACCCAACTCTTCCAGAAGTGATCTCAGCCACAGTAATTCCGACACTGCATGTGCCATTGCCTTGTATTCTGCTTCAATTGAGAATCTAGCTACTATAGATTGTTTCTTATTCCTCCATGAGACAATGTTCCCTACCACTAAAGCACAATATCCTAAGGTGGATCTCCTATCATCAATACATCTAGCCCAATCAGCATCAGTGCATGCTTCCAACTTCGTGTCCATGTTTGGAAAACAAAATACCTTTCCTTGGAATGCCTTTCAAATAACACACAACTCTTTTTGCAATAGCTAAATATGTGTCTCTGGGAGAATGCATAAACTGGCTAACACTCATGGCATAGGAAATATCCGGCCGAGTCATGCAGAGATATAACAACTTCCCAAGTAGTCTTTGAAACACTCCCCTATCAGGCAACAATTCACCATCAGTGGCAAAGAGCTTATGATTGGGATCTATAGGGGTGGAAGCTGGTATAGCACCAAGTTTACCAGTCTCTGCAAGGAGGTCAAGAACATACTTGTGTTGAGAAATGAAGATACCATCCTTGGATCTAGCAACTTCAATTCCTAAGAAATATCTGAGATCCTTCGAATCCTTGATTTCAAATTCAGAGTTAAGAAATCTTTTGAGCTTAATCACTTCCTAGGTGTCATTACCCATGACCATAATGTCATCAACATAAACAATCAGAAAAGCACCAAAGAGTTATTTTCAGAAATAAAGTATGGTCAGATTGGGTTTGTGTGTAACCAAAAGATACAAGAGCAGTTCTGAATCTCTCAAACTAGGCTCGAGGAGACTGCTTGAGACCATAAATAGATTTCTGTAGTTTATACACCTTCCCTTGCATTTCCTTTCCATACACCCCTAGAGGCAAAGACATATAGACCTCTTCATGGAGCTCTCCATTCAAAAAGGCATTTTTAACATCAAACTAGTGAAGGGGCCAATCAAAGGTAGCAGCTAGAGACAACAAAACTCAAACTGAAGTCATCTTGGTCACAAGAGCAAAGGTCTCTAGGTAGTCGAAACCATACATCTGAGTGTAGCCTTTAGCAACCAATCGAGCCTTAAACCTCTCAATAGTGCCATCAGAATGGTACTTAATAGTGAACACTGATTTACAACCCATTGGTTCCTTCCCTTCAGGAAAATCCACAATATCCCAGGTATGGTACTTATGCAAAGCATCAAGTTCGGTCATCATAGCATCCCTCCATTCAGGTTTGGACAGAGCTTCTGGTATAGACCTAAGACTCACATGGGTAGAAACAAAGGCAAGAAAAGAGTAATAGGTAGGGGATAGAAGGTTGTAGGACAAGTGTTTGGAGATACAATGTGTTGTACACTTCCACTATCCTTTTCGAAGGGCAATAGGAAGGTCAAGGTCTGGGAAGGTAGGTAGGTCAGAGGAGGGTTGACCTGTTACCTCAGTAGTGATGGAAGGTGCAAGAGGTTTTGCGGAAGGAGTGGAAACAACTTGCCCATGCCTGAATCTTTGCCGTTGTTACCACCTTTAGAGCACAAGATGTGAAGGAAATGTAGGAGGATGAGTTGGAGGGGGAGCAGGAACATGTGGTCGAGACATAGTGGAAGGGGAGGCACCAAAAGAAGATGACTCAATAGGGGACTCAAAAGGAACTGGATGAGGAATAGTTGGAGACTTAGCAAATGGCTCCTCAAGATGATCCCCCTTAGGAGAAATACCAAAATAAGGAATGAACTCAACAAATGTGACATCCCTAGAGAGAAAGAAGGTGCCACGAGCTAGATCAAAACAACAATATCCCTTTTGTGTGAAGGCATATCTCAGAAAGACACACTTATGTGCCTTAGGCTCAAATTTGTGTCTCTGATGATTATGAACATATACATAGCAAGTGCACTCAAAGACTCGAAGAGGAAGAGAAAAGAGATTTCCATCCGAAAAGAGAAGGCTAAACGAGGTTTTGAAGCCCAGAACCTGAGAAGGCATACGGTTAATCAAGAAGGTGGTAGTAAGGACAACATCCCCCCAAAATTTAATAGGAACATGAGATGCAAAAAGGAGGCATCAAGCAACCTCAACCACATGGTTGTTCTTCCTTTCTGCCACTCCATTCTGTTATGGAGTGTAGGAACAAGAATTCTGATGAATAACCCCAAAGGTCTCAAAGTAGGATGAAAGGTTCTTCTCAAAATATTCCTTAGCATTATCAGATTGGAATATTTTGATCTGTGTATTAAACTCAGTAAGGATAAGCTTGTGAAAAATTTGCACAATAGTTGGTACTTCATCCCGGGATCTCATGAAAGAGGATAAAATACTTGTAACCCCTCATAGTAGGCAAATGATATGGACCCCACACATCAAAGTGCACAATATGAAAAAGAGAAATGGATCTTTTATTACTTACTGAATAAGAGTGTCTACAATGCTTTGCAAGTTCACATGACTCACAATGAAGAATCGATAAAGACACCCTTAAACATATCGGGAAACAAATGACTGAAGGCTGAAAAAGGTAAATGACCAAACCACAAATGACATGACATGACTCTATCAATAGACTTTGACACAACAGACTCCAAAGCTACTCCATTGGGTGGTCCAAGACACCTATCAGGTGTGTCCAGCAAGTATATTCCATTCGTCTCATGGCCACTCCCAATCGTCCTCTGAGATTTTAGGTCCTGAAAAACACAATGGGTAGGAAAAAAAGGTTATACTATAGTTCATGGATTTAGTCATGCTACTAATAGATAAAAGATTGGTATTAAGCTTTGGGGACATGAAGAACAGAGGATAAAACAAGTGTGTCAGAGGCTTTGATATCTCCTTTGCCAGAGATGGGAGCAAGAGACCCATCAGCAAGAGATAGCTTCTCTCTACCAGAGGAGATGATAGGAACAAAAGAGGTTAGGCAAACTTGTCATATGGTCTGATGCACTAGAATCAATAGTCCAAGGGATTTTATGATTACCTGAAAGAAAAGCATGATTTGCAGAAGCACGAGTACCTGAGTGAGCAAACGCAGATGATGAAGTGCTGCCAGAAGTGTAGGATGCTGTTACAGTGGTACCTAAGTGATTCAGTAACCTCCCATACTCCTCAAACTCTGCCTTTACTGCTGCCAACTACTCTATAGATAACGTTTCTTCACTCTCCTTGTTCCCTCCTTCAGGTATTGTGGCAACATTAGCATTCTTAGGATTTCTTGTTTGTAGATTCTTCTTAAAATTGCTGCTATTGCTGTTATTGTTGTTATTCCGAAACCTATCCGTGAGAAGATCAGGATGGAGTTTCCAACAAGTGCCCTTAGTATGCTTTGGTTTCTTGTAGTATTCACATATCACTTCTTTCTTCTTGGTCGGACCTTTCGACTTTATTCTAGCATGTGCAAAATGTTCTGTAGGTGAACTTTGTAATTTCACCTCTATCGTCTACTCACTTCACTTCTTACCATAGCATATGCCTAAGCAAGAGTGACCTCATCCTTTGCCAAAATATTCTGTCTATAGTTGTCAAGGCAACACCTAAGCGACTAGGCGGTTTTTGAAGGTTGCCTCGCCCAAACGCCAGATGTTTTGTGCACTAGGTGCCTGGGCGGGTGCCTACATACAAGGCAGGCGCCTAATGTATCTAAAATATATTTTTTTAAATTTATTAGTTTAATATTCATTGGTTGTTGTATTCTTTTAAAATAAGCCTTGTTACACTATATCAGTTTAGTATTAAGACAACTATAGAATAGTATATACAACTAAACTAAGACAAGGGTTTACAAGGGTTTTGGTTTGACTAGAGAGGGAGGAGAACCGAACAGGCGAACTCTGCAAGCTCGAGTAGCCCAGCTCCATCGCAGTCGCATTCGCACCTTAGTTCGAGCATGCACTTCTTCTTCTTCTTCTTCTTCAGATTTTAGAGTTTTAGCATTTTTTACTTCTTTTTGAAAAATAGAGGCTCTGGCAGTCCTCCCTTTCTTCTTCTTCTTCTTCTTCTTCTTCTTCTGCTTCTTCTTCTTCTCTCTCTTCTCATATATCAATTCAGTCAAAAAAACAGGGGCTCCGCCCCTATACTCCTTAGTCCTCCCTTTCTTCTTCCACCCACCCCATGAGTAGTGTCCTCCCTTTCACACTTGAAGTCTTGAATCATCTCAGTTTTTAATCTCTTCTCTAATCTCTTCTTTAATTCTTCTTCTTCTCATTCAAATTTTTTATGACTGATTTTTTTTATGGCTGATTCAGTGATTGTATGGCTGAATTGAATCAAATGTTTTTTTTATGGCTGAATTACATGTCTGAAAAGCATATATAAAGTAAAAACTCAATAAAACAAGCATTTTAAAATTCCAACGCCTATGCGCCCTGTGGTCGCCTAGCCTCGCCTAGGCACCTTTTAAACTATGATTCTATCTGGTAATGTCGAACTCAAGGTTGAGTCTTGTAAGAAACTCAAACACCCAGTTTCGTTCCACTAGTTTCCTAGAAGTTTTTGCATCATTAGTACTCTCCCAAACAACTGTCTTCATAACATCAATTTCCTGCCATAGTCATTTCAGCATGGAATAGTAGATCGCTACACTCTTCTCCCCCTGTCTCATATTTTTCACAACACTTTTCAGCTTATAGACTCTTGCCACATTCAACTTTTGTGAATATGTTTCTGTAACCCTATGTTTACTTATATGGGGTTGCATAGAGTTAACCAACCATCCAATAGCAGTGTAGTTCTCCTGCATCCATTTCTCATATGTAGGGCCTGACTCTGCGATTGTGCCCAAGCTAGACAATTGGTGCCATCTAGCTTGATTGTGGTCACTCCAGTAAAAAAGGAATCTATCGGGCCAACCTCAAATACCAGCATCTACTTCGATTCACTTCCGAAATGCTCCATTGATAAATGAAAATCAAAAAACCAGTTTTTTTTTTTTTCAGTCTATATAAACTTATCTGAGGTCAATACAGTACCTCGAGACTTGAAAACTAGGGTTTTGCTGCACCTGGCTGTCAGGGAGGAAGAGAGAAGAGGTAGCCGCTCCTAGCAAATCTTCCAAACCACCTACAAGTCTCATATGCACACTTCTAGAGATCAAACTAAACCTCCCAAGTCCTAAGTGCCACACCCAAATCTTCTCCTTGACCTGTAACTTGAAAGATCTCTAGTCGGCTAGAGTTTTGGGCAGAAAATTACAGCTCCACTTCTTGGCAGTTTTCGGCCAGATTCTAACTCTTCAAACCCTCTACCAACTAGGCAAAAATATTCTCTGATCTATCAAGAATTTATCTCTCCATACACACTCCTAATCGAAGGGTGTATGGGAAAAGAGAAAAGAAAAAAGAGGGAAAACCTGCTCTGATACCAAGAAGTAAATCTGACTTCTAAATCTGATGAGAACTTGATTAAAGAGGTAAAACGTGAGAAAGGAAGAAGAAAAGAGCAGAATAGAAGAAGGGGATAGAGAAGAAGAAGAGGGTTCGATTAATCACCTCTCTCCCCTCACTAATCCTTTTATTAATCTTCATTAATGTGGTTAATTACAAATCAGCCCTTAAGTGGGGGGTCCAGCGATAAAATTAAAATAACTTAAAAGAAGTTAACAAGCCCATTAGCATACAAAATAAATAACCTACTACTAAAACATAAAATAGACACTAGGGCCCATTTGTCCCAGTCTCTCTACAACTTTATTCGAGTCAAAAGTAGAATGATAAGAGAGTTATGCAGTCGGAATGCCATCAAGAGTAATGTGCTGCCTTGCCCAATTCATTATATGAAGAGATGATTCCCTTTCTGATGTCGTGGACAGTAAGGCAATCAGCACCGTTATATCCAGTTATCCCAGGTGATAAAATATCACACTTACTAACAGAACTCACCAAATATATATACTTTATTGAGCTACAAAATCCAAGTGACGTGTATGACGATAAAATTTGTCACCTTACTTTTGACAGATCCCCTTCAAGATTCGTGCAAAGAACAGGCACTACGTTCTGCAATAGACGGAATATTCAAATGATGTCAATCTTGAATCTCGAAATCTTGATGAAAAGTAGGGCAGTTACCTGGTAAACAAATGAGAGTACAATTATGGGTATACTTGATGGGACAGCTTCAAAGTTGCCTTGCAGAAGTGTGTTCCATTGCAGGTTCCCACTGGTCACTCCCTAAGGAAAGAAACTTTGTTCTATTTACTTTTACTACAAATGGCATAACTTCCCACAAGAAGACACAAATTAAGACATAATTCTGATAGCATCCAACTGGGGATGACTAATGTTTTGTATAATCCTACTATAATATGTTGTTCATGCTAAAACAAATGCCATGCATTATGAGAGGTGGCAAGATTAACTGCTTAACAGATGAATGAAATGCCTAAAAGGATGATCAGCTTTTCTGCTAGAGAAAACAATTCTCAATTTGTAGGTGTTAGTGGTGAAAAGAATAAAGATATTAGGTGGAAAGGTAGTTTTGCCTCGTTACATATTAGTTAAGTAGGGGTAATTCAATATGTAATTCCACCCCTAGAGGTTGGGACAAATTTCTCCCCACCAATTTCTCCTTTTTCTTCTCTTATTTTTGTTTTTTATTATGTATTTTAGGTGCAGGGATATTTCTGTAATTTTTCTTATTCTCAGGGACTTCCTTGTAACTTTTATATTTATTAATATAACATCCTGTTGTCTTCTTTTCTTCTCTTCTCTTCTATTTCTTCTCTTCTCATGAGGTATCTGTGAGAGATTACATGGTATCAGAGCATAATCTGTCATAGAAAACCATTTTTTTTCTTCTCATCTTCTACAGCAATCTGGTTTCTTAAAGGGTGCAGCTCTGTAATCTTCTTGGACTGATTGGCTATCATCTCTTCAGTGTTTTCCTTTTCTTTTTCTGGTCATAGGACCAGTTGTCTCTTGTTTGTGGGTGGTGTTTCACCTTTCAGCACATGTAGGAAGGTTTTGTGACCTTCGAAGGAAGAGTTTTTTGGGTGTTTTCCATGTCAAAAGTGTTTGATAACTGTGTGAAGACCAGCAGTAGTCAACCAAGTTTATTTAGTAAACAAGTTTGAAATCTGGTAAGTTTGTTGCCCTTGAACTGTTTGAAAAAATGTTTCCTTGGTGTTAGAAGCCTCCTGAGTTGTTTGTGTGGATGTTTGAGCTTCGGTTTAGCTCTTTTTTTTTTTTTTATCTTTTATTCATCTGTTGGTGTGTTTCCTAGAAATGTATCAGTTGTGTGACCAGTTTCGGGACCTAATGGTGTGATGTAAACAATTTGTTCAGCCATTTGAACTGGTAGTTCAATCACATCTAATCCTCTTGGAGGACAAAGTAGTGCTAATAGCAGCATGGAGAATGTTACTTTCCCAGTTTCCATCATCCTTCTTGATGGTTTAAATTACTTGGAGTGGTCTAAAAGTATAAAAATCTTTGTTGGAGCCAAGGGAAAGTTGGGGTATCTAACTGGGAAGACCAAGAGACATACTACAGAGGGAGCTGGCTGTGATAAGTGGGAACGAGAGAACTATTTAATCATGTCCTGGCTTGTTTCTTCCATTCGGTGCATTTTGCTAGAATCTCTCACATCTATGTGGAAGGAGTTGGACCACTATAGGACTATTGACTGGAAAAACAATGATGATGCTTCTGCTTATAGAAAATTACTTTCTCAAGAAAGAGTATTTGCTTTTTTGGCAGGTCTGAATTCCATTTGTGAACCTCTTCGAGTTCAAATTTTGGGCAGCAAGGAACCATCAGGTCTTGAAGAAGTCTTTGCTTTGGTTCAGTCTGAGGAAATTAGGAGGACAGCTATCAATCCTCCTGAGGGGGAGCAGGTTGCTTTCCTAAGGGTGAAAACAAGAGAGGTGATATGCAAAAAAGAAGTAATTTTGGTAAGGATAAATTATGGTGTACCCACTGTAGAAGGTCTCAACACACTAAGGATTTTTGTTGGGATTCACATGGAAAACCTAAAAAGTTCCAAGAGAAGTAAAGTAAGAAACCTAATGCAGCCAATACTGTTTCAACTACACCAAATCAAGGGATCCAACAACAGCCAAGTAAGGGTAGCTCCTCCACTGTTCAATCTACGGGCTCTACACCTAGGGAAGGTCTTTTGAGTACCATACGTAATCGATTTGAGCAGTTTGGGCATGTTCTCAGACAGTTGGAAGAAACTTCCCTTACTCCCTCCACTTCTTATGCAGCAAACTCAGGTACTCATGCCAATGGTTTTCATGTTTCAACCATTTCTTCTTAATCTCTTCTTATCATGTTTTGTCTGGAAAAGATAAAGTAAAGCTTGTTGATGGCTCTTTCTCTTCTATTTCTAGATAGGGAGTTGTCTCCCTTCCTGTTGGTTTAAACTTTCCTTCCTAATTCTTCTGTGTTTCAGGATTTGACTTTGAGGAGGATGATTGGTAGGGAACGTATGACAGATGGACTCCACATTTTGGATTCAGTGGCGTCTGCTTCTTCTACAAGCACCAATTTATTGAGTCAATCGAGTCTACAAAAGAGTAGTAATAAAGATGAGATGTATCTCTGGCATTGTCATCTTGGTCATTTATCCTTTGCTTCCATAAGATGTTTGTTTTCTGAATTGTTCTAGTCAATACAAATGCATTAACTTCTGAGGAAATCTCCTCTTCCACCCCGCAATCCCCCCCCCCCTGAAGAGGATTCTGGGAAGGTTCAAAGTGTAGAGAACACTGATGTGGACCCTACTGCTGTGGTCCCCACTGTGTTCGTATGGCAGCATACTTTTGTTAGTTATGTCAGTGTTAGTTGGTAGTTATTATAACTTGTTATTTCAGCTTTATTATTAGTTTATTTGCCATGTAAGCAATAAGGACAATTCAGCCCTTTTACAATTAGTCAACATATATAAATATTAAGAGTGGGTCGGCAGATCAACTGATCAACCTTCTCTCTCTTTTCAAAATCTCTGTGTGCTTCTTCTCTCTTCTCCCTCTCTTCTTCTTCTCTTCTGAAATTTCTTCTTTCTTTTTCTTTTGAATTCAAGACTGATTGTAGTCTTGATCGACTACTTGGTATCAGAGCCGATCTAGGAGCTCTTATGTTAGTCTTGATCTCCTAGGTTTAGAAGTTTTTCAACAAAGAAGGAGGATCGGCTGATTCTTGGAGGTTACTAGTAGTGTGCGGCTACTACTAAGAAGATTGTAGAAGGCTGGGAGAGTTCCAGTAGTCAGGAAAAATCAGAAAAGGCTTCGGATCCTCAAGATTAGGGTTTTGCATCAGACAGAAGGTGGCAGCCAGAGATTTTCTTTCATGAAGTAAGTTTTTTCTTGAGAATAACCTTGGAAAAATCATCCTGGTCTATTCTGAGAGGTGCGGCTGGAAAATCTGTGTTTTTTCCTCAAGGGTTTTGAGAGAAAACCCTAAATTTCAGAACTGTTGTTGGTTTCAGATCAGATTTTTAAACTGGTTTCGTATAGAATTCTGTTTTCTTTGTTCTTTGGAAGACCTAGGCCGGCTGTTATCAGTTGTTTGGGTGCTGTTTTCTATTACAGTGGTTTAAAAGGTTTTTTATTATTAATTATTGACCAAGAATGGAGTTCAAGAATCAGGGGGAAGGTGTTTTTGGGACTAGCAATGTTGGTAACATGTCTGAAAATGCATTTCAGATTACAACTGTGAAGTTTGATGGATCAAATTACTTAGAATGGGCTCAATCGACTATGATGGCCATTGGGGGTAGAGGAAAACTCAGCTACTTGTTGGGAGATGTGAAAGAACCAACTAAGGAGGACCAAACTTATACCAAATGGGTTTAGGAGAACTATTTGGTTATGACATAGAAAGCAAGTTGAAACTAATAGACTCATAGAGTTTTTGAATTCCTAGATGCAACAGACTCATAGAAAGCAAGTTGAAACTAATAGAGTTATTGAATTCCTAGATGCAACAGACTCATAGAAAGCAAGTTGAAACTAATAGAGTTTTTGAATTCCTAGCTGGCTTGAATCCTGACTATGATATCGTGAGACAACAAATACTAACAAGGGACAGTGCGACCTTATCTCAAGCCTACTCCTTAGTGCAAAGTGAAGAGACTAGGAGAAAGGTTATGATGCAGCATCAGCCCTTCCAACCAGCCTTGGCAGCAGTTAAACCTAAGTCTAGGGGTGATACGGAGAGGGATATAAAGAAGGAAGATAAGCGGGATCTAGTGTGTGAACATTGCAAGAAACCTAAGCATACTAAAGACATGTTGGAAGTTGCACCCTCATCTAGTCCCAGCAAAACTGAGGAACAAAAGGGGTAATGCTCATATGGCTGTTAATACTGACTCTACATCTTCATCGAGAACAAAAGGCACGCCTCTAGACACCCTAGCTGCTGTCCAGGCTGCCCTAACTCAGTTGGAAAAGGAAGTTGGGAATTCAGCTCAATCATCTCAGCCACCATCAGCTCCTCCCACATCAGCCTTTGCTCATTCAGGTACTCGGGCCTCAGCTTACCATGCTTCAGTTCTAGGTAACACTAAACATTGTTGGGTAATAAACTCAGGTGCATCTGACCATATGACTAGCTTGCCATCACTGTTCTCTACCTATCACTTATCTTCTGGTAGAGATAAAGTGTTCATTGCTGATGGTTCCCTTGTTCCCATTTCTGGCAAGGGAGACTTCAAGTTGTCTAATACCATTTCCTTATCTTCAGTTCTGCATGTTCCTAAGCTTAATACTAACTTGCTTTCAGTCAGTAGTATTACAAATCATCAGAATTGTTCAGTAACTTTTTTCCCTGACCGATGTGCTTTTTAGGAYTTGGAGACAAGGAAGGTGATTGGGATTGGCCGTGAGATGAATGGGATCTATCTTCTTGGAGAGAGTTCTCATTGGGAAGATCGTGAAGATAGGAAGTCTTTTGTTTCTCAATCTCTTAGTCAGGTTATGCTTTGGCATAATCGGTTGGGTCATTTATCCTTTCGGTCTTTGAAGAGTTTGTTTCCAAATTTGTTCAAGTCTGTTCAGATGTCCATTTTGAGATGTGAGAGTTGTGAGCTTGCAAAGCATTGTAGAACATCTTATTCCTTGAGTAATAAAAGTAGTAATTCTTTTGATATTGTGCATACCGACGTTTGGGGCCCGTATCACATTACTTCTATGGGGGGATACAGATATTTCTTGTTGTTTGTTGATGATTATACCCGTTTTTCTTGGGTTTACCTTATGCGTTCTTGAGATGAGGTTCCTGCTTTGACCCAAATCTTTCATCAGATGATTTTAACCCAGTTTGGGGTCAAAATCAAAATCTTCAGATCCGATAATGTAAAAGAATACTTTACCAACCCATTAGCCTCTTATTTGCTTGATCATAAGATTATTCACCAGAGTACTTGTCCTTATACACCACAACAGAATGGGGTTGCTGAGAGGAAGAATAGGCACATATTGGAGGTGGCTAGAAGCATTATGTTTAACTCCAATGTGCCTATTTGTTTCTGAGGAGATGCTATTCTTACAGTAGTGTATCTCATTAATCAAATTCCTTCACGGGTTCTTGACATGAAGCCTCCATTTACCCTTCTATACCCCGATAAAGAATTGTTTACTGTTCCCCTTAAAACCTTTGGTTGCACTTGCTTTGTTCAGATTCTTGGACCTCATCGTTCCAAATTTGATCCTAAGGCCTCCAAATGTATTTTTCTCGGTTATACACAAACTCAAAAGGGTTATTGCTGCTATGAACCTACTTCAGGGAGGAGATTTGTCTCGATGGATGTTACTTTCTTTGAGGAGGTACCCTATTACCCTAGGGTTTCTCCTCAGGGGTAGAGTAGTGAGAGTGGGGTTAACTCATCAGAAGTTCCTTTACCTGTTCCATTGAGTGGGGTCAGTGAGAGTGGGGTTAACTCATCAGAAGTTCCTTTACCTGTTCCATTGAGTGATGGGGGATGTAATGGGGAGGGTTGTCAGAGGTGTTAGGATTTCAGAGTCTATCACAGGCGGTGGAGGCAGGTTGATTTCGGTCATCAGCAATCCAGGCCAGCCCCAGTTCCTTCTGCGAATCCAGATCCAGGTCCCACTGAGATACCTTCCACTGTTGCTACTTTACCTCCTTTGGATGACCTTGACCTCCCCATTGTAGTCCGTAAAGGCAAACGGTGTTGCACCACATTTCGGCTTTATTATTAGTTTATTTGCCATGTAAGCAATAAGGGCAATTTAGCCCTTTTACAATTAGTCAACATATATAAATATTAAGAGTGGGTCGGCAGATCAACTGATCAACCCTCTCTCTCTTTTCAAAATCTCTTCGTGTGCTTCTTTTCTCTTCTCCCTCTCTTCTTCTCTTCTGAAATTTCTTCTTTCTTTTTCTTTTGAATTCAAGACTGATTGTAGTCTTGATCGACTACTCAAAGAAAGACTGTGACTCACAAAAGGTAACATCTTTGGTGATGAATTTCTCCCTGTATACAAATCAAAGCAATTGTATCCCTTTTGTGTGGGTGAATAACACAAGAAAACCCCCTGAATTGCCCTTGGATCAAATTTGGTTCTTTTAGGATCCTTAACGTGAACAAAACAGACACAACCAAAGACTTTTTGTTGGCAAAAAAAGAGGTTTCAATCCAAATATCCTGGATGGTGTCCTATTAATCAAATATGATGGAGTAAGTACTACATAAGACCAATACTTCTTGGAAACCTTGTGTTGAAACAATAAAGCACGGGCTTTCTCCATGAGATGTTTGTTTTTCCTCTCTGCTACCCCATTCTGTTCTAGGGTGTAACTACAAGAGGATTTGTGTGAAGTTCCATCATCTTCAAAGAATGTGTTCAAGGTGTTATTTAAGTATTTAGTTGCATTGTCCAACCTGAATTGTTTAACTTTCTTTCCAAACTGAGTTGCAACCATCTTACAAAATATCCTAGTGATTCTAAGAACTTCCTCACATTCTTTCATAAGATAAACCCATGTACACCTCAAGAAGTGATCAATGAAACTAATAAAATAGCGATAGCAATCCATAGAAACATTGGGTGAAGGACCCCACACATTAGAGTGAACTCAAAGAAGGTAGTAACATTACTAATAGAACTCAAATGGTTTGCCTTACAATGTTTTGCCAACTAGCACACATCACAAAATAGACTTCCAATAGACACATTTTGAAAGAATTCTACTAATAAAACTTTCAACAATGGAAAAGACATGACTTAATCTAGCATGGAAAGTGAAAAGGACTGTGCTTGGTTCCTTGTTACTGCTACTACTAGTAGAAGCCTTCAAAGCAGAGTTTGTATTATCATCAAGGTAGTAAAGGCCACCAGCTTCATGACCACTCCAAATCATTTTCCTCGTCATCTGGTCCTGGAAAACACAATGAGTGGGAAAAAAAGGTTACACCACAATCTAGGGTTTTGGTTATTTTTTGAGTCTGAAAGTAAATTAGTGGTGAAATCTATAAGATGTAGGGCGGATTTGAGAAGAATTCCCTTTGCTAGCTGAATGCCCCCTGTTGAGCAAGAGCAAGTGAAGAGAGGAGAGGAGAAGAGAGAAGAGAGATGAGTCGAGTGACTGAAAGCCCTCCAGAACAGGGGGGTCGAAAGAATGATTTTATAATTTATACTAGTACAGTCGAACAATATAAACAGAGGAGAAATTACAACAGTACCCTTATGGTACTAAATCTGAATAC
>NW_010729289.1:808079-855337 GCF_000365185.1 Nelumbo nucifera | reverse complement strand
GGCCCTGTTCACTTATATAATAACAGTACATAAAGTTACATAAAAGGACCAGGATGCCCCTGATTAGTGATGGGACACCCATTCAAATAAGACACTAAATAAAAATAGGCCCAGTAACTAAGGCCCATTAACTAAAGACTTAATACCCAACCTAGACAAGAGGATAACAAAATATCAGCCAAACCAACACCAAGCTTCACCCCGTATTCCATGTTTCACTTCTTAAGCAGTGCCTCAACTCAGAAACTCGAGTGTGTACCACCCTCCCCGAATTCTCAGAGGACAGGTTTCTCTAAATAGTTCCCCTTAAGGTGTTGGACTTTTGTTGTGTCAAGAAAGGGAAGAAGTTCGCAAAAGAAGCTTTGATTGCCTGGAATGGACTTAATCTTGATGACACCACTTGGGAATCTTGTACACAGATCCAGCAATAGTACCTTGGATTCAACCTTGAGGGCAAGGTTTTCTCGAGGGACGACAATTGATAAGAACCTACAGGACTCACGGTCTCAGGCCACTTCTCAGGCCCAGGACGAGGCCCACATTAGTAGCAGTCTAATGGTGGCAAACAGAGTGGATATTCCACACCCAGTTCATTTTGTGTATACCAATCACCAAAAGACAGGACACGTCAGCCTAGTTGGTTGGGATCCACTGTGAAGTCAGAATTGGTTAGGGCAGATTGTAATAAAGAGAACTATATAACGTTAGTAGAGGAGGAGAAGAGCATGCCGAGAATTATCCCAACTCTTTCTTCCTTCCCCTTCCTTATCTTCCTTATGTAGGAGGAGAACCCCCTCAAAGTGGTCCTTGCATTGGGCAATAACCCAACATATGTTGAATGTGGATGAGTGGATCCAAGAAGACTGAATTAAGCAATGACAATGGTTCAATCACAGAGTCACTCTCTTTCCTAAAAGCCCCTTCTAAAACCAAAATCCCAATTCAAGCCCGAAGAAAAGACAGAGTAAAATTTAGTAATGGGTTCCTTCTAACACTGAGAGAGGGAATAGAGCAAATGAAACTTCACACTTAAAGGAAAGTCACCCAACCAGACACATGCAAGGGTATTTCATATTTGACCACTGGTAGGTGGCCACCTCTTGGGTTGATTAACATCAATAACCGTTTTGATTAGATGGACTTATTCCATAGTATGTTATCTGGACACTCGTGGAAAAGAGTACTACTGTATTCAGACAATGTTGTTTGGAGGCTAGGACATTCGAGTGTAGCTCACCCATCACATCATCCAGAAACCTAGATTACTGTGCAAGTAGGAAATTTTGAAAGTGATATTTTCTCAAATATTACCCACCTAAAAGCTTCATACCTCAAGGAAAAAGAATATGACAAAAGTCAAAGAAAAAAGGAATTTCTAAACAGAATATATATATATATAATTAAATTCTAACAATTTTGCTTTTGCTGATAGAAAGTTCAAAAATGCCAAAAAAGGACCAAAAGTATGTCACATATTTTACTCATAACTGGCGTGTTTGTCAAGATAAATAAGAAATATTTACCACAACATCAGGTCGGATATTTTCCCAATCACAAGCCAGCATTCTCCCAGTACGTGCTATGCCAGTTTGTATTTCATCAGCAATCATTAGAACATTGTACTTTGTGCAGAGATCTCTGACATCTTTTAAATACCCATCTGGTGGAAGTATAACCTAGAAAAGAAATGAAAGAGAATAGTAAAAAGGATGTCCACGAAATACTACTTACCTTGTAAAAAATGAAAATCTAATATGCAACTTTTCAATTTATACAAGGAAAAGGAGCAGCCCAAAAAAGAAAAAAAAAATGTTGAATTCTCATGTTATGGCAAGGGACCTTCTTCTCCACATGAGTAGGAAGATTAACCGCTGCTATACAGCTCAAAGATTGAATGAAATTACTTCATTCAAAGTTAAATCCTAGGTCTGCATAGGAAATTAAGGAAGAAAATAACAGAGATCCCTCTATTGGGTTATCATGAAAATAGCTATCGAAAAATATTTAATACTTTCAGAATTATTGAAGTTCTGAATAATAATGGATATTTTGGGTTATATATGAAAATCGATATCTGCATGAACTCAGCCGAGTTAATGAGATCTTATAAAAGTTTATAGAGATTAATTTAGAGTTAAGACAAGGTGTTTAAGGTGCAGCCAAACTGATTCCACTGGATTAAGTTAGCAAATCAAGGAATGATTTCTTGAATAATCCACCAAAAAATTTTGAATAGAATCAGCCTATAATAAGTTCCAGCTTCATAGAACACATACCCCAGCCTCTCCTTGAATAGGTTCAAACAAAAATCCTGCTATCTGATTTCCTTTTTCTGCATCAAAAAAAAAAGAGAGAGAGACAAACAATTACACTTTTGAAACAACAATGATTTGAGAAATTAATAACAAATAATAAAAGTAAAGTCCAAAAGTTACTTTAGGTATACTTTAAATCTAAAAGGGCAATTACCCAATTATGATCCTAAACTGTTTGGGGTCTTGGGACTGGGAGGGGTAGAACATGCCTAAACTATGGCAGTTTTTTGCACAAAGTATCCGCTCTCAGACTCAAACTCACGGTCTCATGCTTGTTAGCCTGAGATTTTACCATTGCACCATGTAATGGCCCCTTAAGGAACATTACCAATGTTGGACCCAGCTCTCCAGGGTCTTGGAAGGGGTGGACTAAAATATGGACCTAACCATTGACATTTTTTGCACAAAGTGGCTACTCTCAGACTTAAAACTGCACTCTCATACTTGTGAAATGGCCCCTGGTATACTTAAACCTCTCATTTTGACTCAATTCAAGTAAGCCTTGTTAGTCCCAACTATACAAGGTTGGCTACATTAATCCTGTTCTGCCATCCCACTCTGTTGAGTGCTACATCCATTGTTAAATTGTGGGCCCTCAAACCATTTCCCACTACTTCCAACTCACGTTCATTTTGGCCTGATCCTAGCTCTACTAAAAAATACTTTAGAGGATCACATACGAGAAGCTGGAAATACATTTTGATGTTTCCCACCTATAAAATACCATAAACAAGAAAAAGAATAGGGTTGGCATGTCTGTAAATTGGTAATTTATCAAATTATTTAGAACAATCCAGGCATATCTATATATTTGATGGTTAAGAGAATCTTATTAGTTTGATTAATGAAACTTCCTTGGTTGGATCCAACAGATAATAAGTTACAACATGCATACCATATATCAGGTCATGTTTAAGCCTTTAAGGTACATCCCAACAATGAATTTAATGTTTTAGTTCCATGTAAACAAATACAGAAAAAAACACCAATATATTCTATGTATTTCATATCTGCATACCTTTAAAGATCCTCTCTAGTGCATCAGCATCACCAAAATCAACTTTAAGATGACCAGGCAACAACGGTCCAAAACCACGTGTAGCGTCATTGTCACAGCTCATAGAAATCACAGCCAAGGTACGACCATGAAAACAGCAACAACATGATACAATAATTGCCTGAGCAAGACTCAGTTTTAAGTCACTGGAGTTATTTGCCTTTTTTAGGGGAATAAAATAAAAATTAAATAGTGGATATATAAAAGCTTGATGAATCCTCTTCCACCAGGGCCCAGTGAAAGGTAAGGCCTACTCATGGTATTTACAATATCAAAGGGCCATAATCTCCTCATCACAATGAGAAATAACTTAGCTATATTATATTGGTGCACATGTGTGAATTGAGGGAATATGTACTAACATTTAGTTGAGTATCATACCCAACACTCTTCACTCCGAAGTCCTATCAGGAGAATTTTCATTGTATATAAGACAATGATGTTTAGTCTGCATTAAAAGTAGAAACATTATGAAAACTAATATATTCAATGACTATTCTATACCTCATCCTTGGGAATTTTTTTCTTCTCATAACCCCATTTTCTTGCCAACTTCAGTGCTGTTTCCACACCTTCAGCCCCAGTATTCATTGGAAGAACCATGTCATAGCCAAACATCGTTGTTATATGCTTTGCAAATATTGGGAATTGATCATTGTAGAAGGCTCTAGAGCTCAGAGTGAGCCTTTCTGCCTGTTCAACTAAAGCTCTAATGATCTTTGGATGACAATGCCCCTGAGGTTTAGATGCCACAGAGTTGAATTAATATCCAAGCACTATTTGGTAAACTCATTTCATCAACAGACTCCATTGAAAATGAAATAATTTAAAATTAAATTAACATTTTTTTCTCAAATTTACGCTTGAAGAAGGTTGGAGTCATGTATAGAATGAACTAAACCTGCCTCATGTTTAGAAGAATATGTCTACCTGATTAACAGCAGAGTAAGCTGAGAGGAAGTCCAGATATTTGTGGCCTTCAGGATCCCATACATGTGAACCCTTTCCTTGTGAAAATACCACTGGAATTGGATGATAACTGCATTTTGACAAGAAAATTTGAATTTAAATGACACCGAAACACCAAGCAACCTTTAAGAGACTACAACTAATAAATGGATGTAAATACTGACTTGCATAGAATGCCAGGCATGTATGCACATAGCCAACAATGAACCACAAAGACTAAATGCTCTACATGTGTGAGTGTATATGTTTTTTTCTCTTTGTACCTTCCTGTGGAGTAGCTTTAAAGAAGTATTAAAGGTTGATAGTAAATGCAAGTGGTTGTGGTTAGAACATAGAACAATGACGTTTCATCCATATGGAAAGAAAGTTGAGTATTTGGGCATCACTGATATCAAAGGTGTAACTCTATTTGTTGAAGAGTCTAGAAAGAAAGAAGCAGACCAAGAAAAAAAAGGGCTGAAGTAATGAGGAATAATTCGAGGGCCCATAGTTTAACAATAGATATGATACTGAACAGAACAGAATGGCGGAACAGGATTTGTGTAGCCAACACCATACAGTTGAGACAAGGTTTAGTTGAGCAGAGTTGAGTATTTATTGCAACTTTTTTTTGTCAAAAAGTTTTGAATAATCTTGTTTTTTATGCTTTTGGAAAAGTTTTTTGATATCTAACCAACATGTCCAAGATTATGCCCCTGTAGTTGATTTAAAAGACTTGCAGCCAAAATATAGACAGGTAATGAGTAACAGTTCTACTTGGCTTCTCAATTATTTAAAATACTTAATATTTTGCTTTCAGAGTAATCTAATTGTTATCTAACTTATATTAAGAGTAGTTTCTACTTTCTATTCAGCTTTAGTATCAAAATTTGATTCTAAATAGATGTAAGATAGTTTCTAGAAAAAAATTTGATAATGTCCAGTTTAAGCCTAATTAGGAAATTAAATATTCTTTCACCTTTTTCACATAAGCCAAAATACAAATTTAAGGATTTATGTATCTGATTGTCTCTCTGAAGCCCAAAAGTGATTCCTGGAACAACTACTTTAGGTGGTGCAGTCCATCATGCTCTTACACAAGATAGGTGCAATGATGACTCTTGTTCAATTAGAGAAAATCCCCTGGCTCTTTTCACTCTTGATTTTGATCTTTTTTCTTGAACCAGAAATCTTATTTTCAGTCATAGTTTATTGGTTTAAATTCCAAATTTTGTTTTAAGTTATTTTCTTTATTTTAAGTTTGTTTATAGACTTTGCTTAATCATTCACTAATCCTAAGAAAGGATTACAGTCCCTCAGAATTGTAGCTATCCAGCCTTGGCTATTACAATCCCTCAGATATACAAAAATCTATTTATACAAAATCAAACAATAGGAAGCTGTTAAGTTAGTTTGCCTTTCATTGATTGGGCATTGCTTCCTCTCTCAGAGTCACATTATTGCTGAGATCTGTACACGCTCTGCTCTATACTAAGATGCTGGTTTAAATATCTGGGTTAGATGTAGATGACCTCAAGGAACCAGGAAAACATTCATGGGCAAGGATGAAATCTACCTTAAGTATGGCAGGCATACATAATACACACTTTTTTTGGGGGTGGGGGTGGGGGGTAAAGGGCATTACACACCTCAATCACTAGTATATAAGAAGTTGTTTCCAGTTCTTTTTATTTCTATTTCAATGTCCAATAAACATCATACTGCTTAGTTGATTGATTCACTTTTAAGTTTTAATATATTGTCTGTTTTTGCTTTATCAATTTCCAGATTTACAAAACCTGTTTTAAACTGTCTGCAACAAGTATTTTCTTCAGATTTTTTTCCTGAAAAAGGATAAAGTAATTTTATTCAAAACACAACCAAAGATACAACAAGATTTCTAGAGCAGGCTACAAGAACACCAGATGCTCCACAAGTTTACAATTTTACATTTTGTGTAAGAGAAACAACAAACTAGAGAGAAAACTCCTTAGAGGCAGAAACCCACGACCCATTTTTTATCAGCAAAAAATATTAAATTAAAAGAAGCGTATTGAAGAAATACAACCACCAGCTCCCTAGAGCTGGCCCAGACCTCAAATATCATGCAAAGCCACCCAATATAATTGATCCCAAGAAACCTCGTCTTTGGCCAATGCATCAGGCATCAGCCAAACCATTTGCTGATCCATTAAACCATTTGAAAGAGGCCCCAACTTCAGATGCAAGCTTTTTTATTTCTCTCAATTCTTGTCTATACACCCATCTTCCCTGATTATTGTTTTTTAACTAACTCAAGACCTAATTTTACCAACAGCCAAACCAAGAAGATCATCCTCTACCCTGCTAATATTGTGGAACATCCTCATATTCCTCTCAGCCCACAAGGTCCACACAATTGCTGAAGGAATCATCTCCTAAATGAGCTTACCCTTCCTATTCAAACCATGAACTGGCCAGGCAAGAAGCACATCATTCAGGGATGGGGGACCTAGGCAACACCCACTTCAGATTAGTATCTCTTAAGAAGTCTATCTAGAAGCCAGCCACCCCTGCAGTGGACAAGAAGATGATTAACATTCTCCATGTCCAGCCACACAGCCCACAAGAACTATCTTGGATCCATAATCCTCCCTTTAAACAAGCTGTCCTTAGTTGACCATAGCACGAAACTGACTTGGATGGAACCATGGGGCATGGGCCACTATTGGGAATGAGATGTATCTGGGGTCTCAAGTTTCTTTCATAGGATCTGACAGTAAATACCCCATTGTTCTCACATTTCCAGCACCACCCATCCTCCTGCCCTGCTGTTATAGTTATATTTCTCAACATTTGAAGAAGGCCCAGCATCCCCCCCCCCCCATCTCCCTGTCTTGCAAGTTTCTCCTAAAACCTGGAGACCAGACCATATGATGTGAGATGTGAATCAATCCTCTTAAGTCTGGTATTAATTTCTGATTACAGCAATAAAAAAGGAAGAAAAGAAGAGAGATACAGTAGAAGAGAAGAAGAAGAAGAGAGTTCAATGGTGCCCTCTCTCCCCTCACTAATCTTTTATTAATCTGAACTAATCAAGATAATTACATGTATGCCCTTAAGTGGGTGGGTGGCCAGCTCAGCAATAACTTAAAAGAAATTAAAAGAAGTTAACAGGCCCATTAACACATAAAAAATAAATAGAACACTACAAAACAAAAAACAAGTAAGAGGGGCCATTCGGCCTAGTCTCTTTACACTCCCCCTCAAGCTGAGCATAGATATCAATCATGCCCAACTTGCTTATATAGTATATCCATTTTCCTTTTGGAACACCTTTGATCAAGACATCAGCCAACTGCTCTTTTGAAGCAATGAACGGCAAGTAAGTGTATGCTTCCAACTTCATATGTTTGTGCTTGGCAAACAGAATACCTTTTCCTGGAGTGCCTTTCAAGTAATACAAAACCCTCTCTGCAACTACTAAATGTGTATCTCTAGATGAATGCATAATCTGACTAATGACACTCACTACATATGAAATATCTAGCTGAGTCATGCAAAGATATAACAACTTCCCAAGTAGTCTTTAGAACACTCCTCTATCAGAAAATAGTTCACCATCAATAGCAGAAAGGTTGTGATTTAAGTCTATAGGAGTGAAGGCCGGTTTAGCACCAAGTTTGCCAATCTCTACAAGTAAATCAAGACATACTTGCGTTGAAAAATGAAGATACCATCCTTAGATCTAGCAACTTCAATTCCAAAGAAATATTTGAGATCTCCCAAGTCTTTGATTTCAACCTTAGTCTTAAGGAACCGTTTGAGTTTAACCACTTGGTGTCATTGCCAGTAACCACAATGTCACCAACATAAACAATCAAAATAGTATGATCAAACTGAGTCTATGTATATCCAAAAGAAACAAGGGCAGCCCGAAATCTCTCAAACCAAGCTTTAGGAGATTGTCTAAGGCCATAAAGGGATTTATTCAATTTACACACCTTCCTTTGCATTTCCTTCTCATACACCCCTAGAGGTAAAGACATATAGACCTCTTCATGTAAGTCTCCATTCAAGAAGACATTTTTAACATCGAATTAGTGAAGTGGACAATCAAAAATAGCAGCTAGAGACAACATAACCCGAACTAAAGTCATCTTAGCCAAAGGAGCAAAAGTCTCCAAGCAATCAATACCATATATCTGGGTGTAGCCTTTAACAACCAACCGAGCCTTAAGCCTCTCAATAATACCATCAGAATGATACTTGATAGTAAACACCCATTTACAACCAACTGCTTCCTTCCCCTCAGGCAAGTCCACGATCATCATAGCATCCCTCCATTTTGGTTTTGGACAAGGCTTCCGGTACGGATCTGGGAATCACATGTATAGAAACAAAAGCACGAAAGGGATAATAGGTTGAGAAAGAAGGTTGTAAGACAGGTGTTTGGAGATGTAATGGGCAGTATACTTCCATTTTCTTTTGCAAAGGGAAATAAGAAGATCAAGGTCTGGGAAGGTAGAAAAAGGGACAGAGGAAGGCTGACTTGTGACATTAGTAGTGATGGGAGGTGCAAGAGGCTCTGTTGAAGGAGTGGAAACAACTTGCTCATACTTGAGTCTTTGTCTTTGGTACCATCTTTGGACAATAAGATGTGAAGAAAATGTAGGAGGATGAGCTGGAGGAGGCTTCTAGCAACCTTAACCACATGGCAGTTCTTCCTTTCTGCCACTCTATTTTATTGTGGAGTGTAGGAACAAGAACTCTAATGAATAACCCTAAAGGCATCAAAATAGGATGAAAGGTTCTTCTCAAAATATTCTTTGGCATTATCAGTTCGGAATATTTTGAGTCAGGTGTTAAACTGGATAAGAATAAGTCCATGAAATTTTTGCACAATAATTGGTACTTCATCCTAGGATCTCATAAGGTAAATTCATATATAGCGAGAAAAAATCATCAATAAAAAGGATAAAATACTTGTAAGCCCCCATAACAGGTAAATGGTATGGCCCCCACACATTAGAGTGCACAATATGGAAAAGAGAAATTGATCTTTTATTACTCATTGAATAAGACTATCTACAATGTTTTGCAAGTTCACATGACTCACAATGAAGACTCAACAAAGATATTCCTGTAAACATGTCGGGAAACAAATGACTCGAAGTAAAAAAAGGTAAATGACCAAAACACAAATGACATAACATGACTTTATCAACTGACTCTGATAAAACAGACTCCAAAGCTACTCCATTAGGTGGTCCAAGAATTTTATCAAGTGAATCCAGCAAGTATATTCCATTCACCTCATGGCCACTACCAATAATCCTCTAAGATTTCAGTTCTTGAAAAACACAATAAGTAGAATAGAAAGTTATGATGCAGTTCATGGATTTAGTCAAGCTCCTAATAGATAAGAGGTTGGTATTAAGCTTAGGGACATGAAGAATAGAGGATAAAACAAGGGTGTCAAAGGCTTCGATATCTCCTTTGCCAGACATGGGGGCAAGGGACCCATCAATAAGGGATATCTTATCTCTACCAGAGAAGAGCTGATATGAGCAAAAAAGGTTAGATATGCCGGTAATGTGGTTTTATGTACTAGAATCAATAACTTAAGGGATTTTATGATTACCTGAAACAGTAGCAAGATTTGTAGAAGCATGAGTAGATGATTGGGAAAATGCGGATGAAGAAGTGTTGCCTGAAGAGTTGGATGCTGCAACAGTGATCTCCAAATGATTAATTAACCTCCCGTACCTTTCAAATTCTGCCTTTACTGCTGCCAACTGCTCCATAGCAAATTTCTCTTCACCTTCTCTATTTCCGTCTTTAGGTACTGTAGCAACATTTGCATTCTTAAGCTTCCCTATCTAACCATTCTTCTTAAGATTGTTGTTGTTGTTGTTCTGATTGTCCGAGAGAAACTCTGGATAAATTTTCCAGCAAGTATCCTTAGTATGTTTCAGTTTCTTGCAGTATTCACAGATCACTTCTTTCTTCTCAATCAGACCTTTTGGCTTTATCCCAACATGTGCAAAATGCTTTGAAGGTGGTCCATGTAACTGTACTTGTAGCCTACTTTCTTCACTGCTCACCATAGGATATGCTTGAGCAAGGGTGGCTTCCCTTGGCCAGAATATTCTTCCTAGTCATGTCAAAATCAGGGTTGAGTCCTATAAGAAACTCAAACACCTTGTTTCTTTCTATTAGTTTCCTGGATGCCTTTGCCTCCTTGGTGCTTTCCCACACAATTGTCTCCATAATATCAATCTCCTACCACAATGACTTTAATATGGAGTAGTAAACTACCACACTCTTCTCTCCCTATCTCAGATTGTTCACATCATTCTTTAACTTATAGACTCTTGCAACATTTAACTTTTGAGAATATGTTTCTATAACACAATCCCAAATCTCCTTGGCTGAAGTCATCCAAAGGAAATGCTAACTTATGGGGGGCTACACAGAGTTTACAAACCGTCCAATCACTGTGTAGTTCTCCTGCACATTTTTCATATGTAGGATCAGTCTCTTTAGGTTTCTTCTTACTGCTTGTGAGATACCCCAGTTTACCTCTAATGCAAACATAAATTCGTATAGATTATGCCCAAGTTAGGTAATTTGTTTCTTCCAGTTTAATTGTAGTCACACCTAGGGGTGAGCATGGGTTGGTTTAGTTTGGTTCCACGGCAGAACCTGGAACCTACCCTATAGGGGTCGGTTCCAAGTCTTTGGAACTAGAACCTACCTTGTGAAGGTCGGTTCCAGGGTTGGTTATAGCCTTGGTGGTTTCGGGGTCAGTTCCAAGGTCTACCCAAGGAACCTGTTCTTTCTTTACTCCCCTTCAAAAAAAGGAAGCATGATCTTTAAAAACTTGATTTTTAATAAATGTAATATATAATTTAGAACTTATATTATCTTTATTGATTAAATTGAGTAACTTAATATGTAGATTATCATTATATGGCTGAAAACTTATAATTTAAATTTTAAGTTTTGTAAATATTACCTTTTACATTACTTATTGTACACATTCAAATATTAAAATGAAAAAAAAATGATCAAATAACTTAAGTAAATGTTCAAGTGAGGCCATGGCCTTTGTAACCGTAAGTGCTTGGGTTTAAATCTTCACATCCCCAAAAGTATTTTGGGGTTTATTTCAAGGCAAGCTAAGTTCCAAGGCAGGTTCCACCAAGGCCAACCAAGGTCGGTTCATCGGATCGGTTCGAGTAGGGTAAATCCATAGACCCTAGAACCGGCTTGGGTGGGGGTCAGTTCCAAGAATTTGGAATTAGACCCTACCTTATAACAGATTGGGTAGGGTCAGTTCAAGGTCGGTTCCATTCGGTTCCGAGTAGAATGTACCCATTTGCTCACCCCTAGTCACACCGGTCAAAAGGGAGTCTACTGGACCAACCCCAGATACTAGAATCTGCTTCATTTCACTTCCAGATTGCTCCATTGATCAAACAAAATTCAAAAAAAAAAGTTTTCAGTCTTTATGAACCTAACTTATGTTAGTCCAGTACCCAAGGACTCAAAATCTAGGGTTTCATTGCACCCAGCTGCCGGGAAAGAGAAAAGTAGCCACCCCTACAAGAGCTCTCCAAACTTCTTCCAACTTCAATCGCCCTCTTCTACAGATCAAAAGGAACCTCCCAACTCCTGAGCACCACACCCAATCCTTCTCTTTAACCTATAACTGAGAATCTCTCTAGTCAGTTAGGGTTTTGGACAAAAGCAGCAGCTTCACTTCTTGGCAATCTACAACCAGTTTTAACTCTCCAACCCTCTACCAACTAGGGAAAAACAGTTCTCTAATCAATCAGAAACGTAGCTATCCATACACTGCTCTAATCGAAGGGTGTATGGGAAAAGAAAGAAAAACAAAAAAGGAGGAAGGACCACTCTGATACCAAGATGTGAATCAGTCCTCTTAAGTCTGGTATTAATTTCTGATTACAGCAATAAAAAATGAAGAAAATAAGAGAGATGCAACAGAAGAGAAGAAGAATAAGAAGAAGATTGAGAAGATGGAGAGGAAGAAGAAGAGAGTTTGATGGTTCCCCCTCTCTCCCCTCACTAATCTTTTATTAATATGAACTAATCAAAATAATTACATGTCTGCCCTTAAGTGGCTAGCCAGCTGAGCAATAACTTGAAAGAAATTAAAAGAAGTTAACAGGCCCATTAACACATAAAAAATAAATAGAAAATACTAAACAAAAAACAAGTACTAGGGCCCTTTCGGCCTAGTATCTCTACAATGTAGGCCTAGCTCAGCTCTAGTCTTTAAAGAATGTTTATTGGTCTTGTTGATCAGAATTTTATGGTTGTTGATGGCTGTAATGGCTTCTTGAAGGAATAAGAGAGAAAATAGGGATAGAAAGAAGAGAGAAAATACCTGGAACCACTCACCATAGTTAGCATAAGCTGAAGAAAACTCAATATATTTCATTGCCTTTGTGTGAAACTTCCATACATATTTATAGACTCTAAACTCATAATAATCCTAGGAATCAAACTGTTAGACTCATAATAGTCCTAAGAATCAAACTGTTAGACACTTAGACTTAATAATCCTAGTAGGACTCAAACTAAGTTGTCATATCCTATTTCAATTCAAAGAAGACTCTGTTATAGACGCATTCATCGGGAAAAAGTATCATCGCCGCTGGCAGCAACAGGAACCTGACCCACCGCCAGCAGCAGCAGTGATTCAATGATCCTCGTCCTACCCAGTTCGGCAACAGCAGATTAGATTAGATCATCTTGCTTGTTCTTATCTTATTCTATTGCTCTTATCTTATCTTATTCTATTGCTCTTATCTTATCTTATTAGTGGATTATCAGATTAGGATTAACTTATCTTATCCTTAGCAAGATAGAACTAGAAGTCTCCCTATTCAGCAAGGAGACTCCCTAAGATTAGAACTCTTGTAATCTCCTATTTAAGGAGACACCATTATTGAATGAGATATCGAATATTCAGTTAAAGAAGTGAGTTAGGAGAGTTGATGATCTCTTGAACAAATCACCAAGGTGCCAAGATAGGTTCATCATGAGCAGGAAGGAACAAGGGAAACCAGGAGGTTTTCCCCGTGGACCGACCCGTGACGAGATCCTATTCTCGGGCCCTCAACAGACTCAATAACTTTAGTAAAAACTAGAGACCAAAGGACAAGGGAAAAAAACTAGCGACCGAATTTTTTGGGGAACCCCATGATCTTTGTCCTTAGATGCCGCAGGTTTAATGTATCATAGCTTGTAAGTTATATATTATTATCAAAAGTCTAGTCCGCTCCGCCACCCTCTTACCCCTTATACACACAACCAAAAAAGAATACCAAACAAAATTTAAAATGAAAGGTGGCTTTGGTCTTTTATGTCATAACGCCATTAATACAATCGTGTCCACCGAGACAGGAGACTTGATGTAGTATAAACAAAGAACAATAAGGAAGGATGCAAAATCAGACTCTGAAACAGTCATATTGATAGATGAAAGAGTGAGGAGAAAAAGTCGTGTCAATGAAAATAGACATCAGTAAAACTGTACATTTACAAGCATGCACGTGTATCACTTATACATGGAAACAAGAAGAAAATTCTAAATGAAACCAAGCAACATAAACAAACCCAGAAAACAGAACATGAAAGAGATTGGAATTGTAAAATTAGAATTAAGATGCCCAGATATCAATTGAACATTTATAGGAGATTAGTGAAAAAGGACTCACTTGTGGGCACTGTATTCATATTCCAAATTCATGAGTTCTTGAGAAGAGGGAGGGCTGCTTTTCTGGGGAAGAACACTGAAATTCCTCCCGTTGCAAGCCCTCTTCAGGAAACACTGTAGAGGTCTCCTGGTCGCCATTGATGATTATTCCAACACTCAAAATTAATCAAGCGAACAACTGCTGTTATAGATCCTCCTCAAACTACAGAGCAAACCCAGATCCTAAAACGGATCAAATTCATCCAATTCTCTCTATCTACCCCTCTCTGCAACTGTCTCCCTATCTATGTGCTAGATTTCTCTGGCCTTGTGTCTATGCATTTGGAATGAGTATATCCATGCATGATCAAACTATAGCAACTAAAAAAAGGCAACGGAAAGAGAATTTTTAATTCAATTCTCCAAAGAATTCCAGAGCTGCCCCCAGTTCAGCGGTTTTGTTCTTCATCCTAAACCCATTCCTCGCACTCACCAAACCATTTCTCCTGCTCTTGCAAAACTCGACCAGATTAATTCACCATGTGATCTCTATTCACGTGGCAAATTTCATT
Source organism: Nelumbo nucifera (assembly GCF_000365185.1). The sequence continues at coordinate 840,733 of NW_010729289.1, read as the reverse complement.
ATCAGTTTATCTTTTTCTACGTGGCAAAAAAAGTGGTAGATCAAAATGCTTACTTGACGGCATAATGGACCGACATGGCGACATTCGACAAGAGTGGATATGTGGAATGGGTAGACGGAAGGATTTTTTGGTCATTTGAGGTGGCAAAGATCCGAAAAATTTTCGACGGTGAAGATGTTGCGGTACACGTCAAGGTCCACCAGCCTTTGATGATTCCAACATGTGCGGCCAATGGATTCGATAGTGCCCAACTGTCCACCGTTGGATTAGAAAAACTTATCCGAATGGTGGTGCGCAATGAGTTGGGTAACACTGGAAAAAGAAGTATGAAGATCAGACGGTTAAAGATTATCTGTGGAATGTGGGGCCTAGTCTTCAGAGTCGAGACGCTCCGTCCTGCAATTATTGGCTGGCCGGCTGCAAATCATGCAAGGAATAGACCAGGGGGACTGTATCAGCACTATCTTTTGCTCTCGAGATGGGATAATGTAACGGAGATCCACCCTAAAATCGAGAATCGTTGGATTAGAATATGTTACTAAATTTTGAGTAGATTAATGGGCCCACTTACCTTTTGGAATAAGTGTGCTGTCAATTATTTGGAGAGAGTCTAAAGTCACGGCTTTTGTTAAAGGAATAGACCGATGACATGACGCAGACTCAGACCTTTGCGGCTTTGCCTAATCCTTTTAGGAGTGTTAAAATACGATTTCGATTAGTGGCCAAGAGGAAGAGGTCCTATGCAAACCTTTGGATTATAATCTTTGTATCTTTTGGCCACGAATAACAATAAAACAATAAAAAAAGATTCCGATCAAACACCCCTATTTTCTTTGTGTTTGTTGGCAATGCAAATCTGAATAGAATCCAAAATTTTGCATCCTACAAACAGATGTAAATTTTGCATCGCTTTCTTTCTAAGGCTACAACTTGGGTCGGGTTGGTCCGAACCCAACCCGAAAAAGTTGGGTTGATGTTCAGGTTTGGGTTAGGGTTGAAATTTATGAACCCGACTTTTACTTTGGGTTGGGTTAGGATTGAACCCTTAACCAACCTGACCCAACCCGAACCAGACTCTATAGTACATGTCATATATAAATATATGTTATGTGTAAATATATAATATACATTGATTTGTTTAGATGCATGATATTTGTATAGCTCCCACGACATAGTATCATGTATTTCTTTTAAGATAATTATTTCTCTTAATCCTAAACAGAAAGACTAAAACCTTAATAACATTATTTTATGTTTTTTGAAAATTTTATTCTTCATCTCCTCTATGTTGTTTGTCGCCCAAGAAAGATCTATTGTAAGGCATAACTCATAATAAACTATAATCATTTCTAACACTTATTTTTCTGAATTGTGTACCTAAAGAACAAAAAAAAAAACATCAACAAACAAATACTAATGAAAAATAGGACTAGTATATGTAGTGAAAGTTGAGTTAAGATATAAAATCGAGAAATTCTATGAGGTTTTAAGGGATGAGAAGAAGCTTGGGTTGGGCCCAACCCGATCCGAAATTGGCTTCAAGTTGGGTTGGGTTGAGTTAGGGTTGAAGGAATTTAGTTAGGGTTAGGGTTAGGGTTAGGGTTGGGTTGGTCGGGTTGAAGGTCGGGTTGGGTTAGGGTTAGGGTTTAGAACTTAGGGTTGGGCTAGGGTTGGCCTCGATCTGACCTAACCCCGGCTCGACTTACAGCCCTATTTCTTTCTAACTTTTCCTTCATATATAAATTGCATATCACATCATCTTGCTTCCTACCTCACTTTCAAACAAATAAACCTCCACTGATGATTTTGAGGATCACATTATTTTACTTTTTAATTGTTACAAACATTTAACACGGTAAAATCAATACTTAAGCAAAACTAAATTAGAATTTACACTCTTATACATTTATACCAACACAAATGAAATTCATACTTAAGAAAAACTAAATTAGAATTCTGTGGTATCTCAGAGTATCCATTTTAGTGGAGATGTATGAACCATTATCAATAAAGTGAATGACATATTTCCATGTCCTCTAGTTGATAAAATAATTAATAAGTATACAATCCGATGAGGGGTGATTTGGCCCAACCTATTAATTAGTTGATACGTGGACGCAATTTGCTGACAGTGATTTGATATTTTATGCCACCTCAGTAGGCCGGGACACCTTGGGTACCTCGAGCACCTCAACAAGAACTGAATTCCGAGTAGTTAGGATGGCCCGATCAACTGAGGTAAGCCTTATCCTTATCCCATCCGGCCCGATCAGTAAGCTAGTTGTCTCCAAGCTCTTTAGGATCACGCTGCACAATTGTAGGTCTTATCCTTATCCCATCCGGATCAGACAGACACAATAAGCCTTATCGGCTAACATGAAGTCCACCTCCTGGTGCGGAGCGGTCTCCTAACAGCGCGGACCGAGAATCTCAGAGGTGTTTCATGAGATTTACGGCAACTCACATATATAAGGGGCATCTACCCCAGTGACACAAGGTACGCGCGATTTATTGCTTACTAGCCTACTTGCTATCAAGCTTTAAGCTCTCACACATAATGTACTGACTTAAGCATTAGAGCGACCACACCGGGTAAGCCACTTTGGGTCCTCTGAGCCTTGTTTCCTTGCAGTTTGACTGACCAGCTAAGCAACCGACGTCCGAGTAACCCTCCAGCTAGAAGCAACCAAATCGCACTCCATCAATTGGCACCGCCTATGGAAAACACAACAAAAAGCTAAGTTTTCGCTTTTAAATCACCTACCTTTCTTCTGCAATAATTTATTAATGGCATCATCAAGCAACATCAGCAAGAGCATTGAGATGATAGTCACTGGGGGCAGGACCAACCTGCATTTAACCTAGAGATCCCCTCTGTGACCATTGGACAGTCCACCTTCCCCCTCACCATCCCAAGGGTATTGACAGTTCAAAGGTAGACATTCATCACCTAGTCAGTCAGCGCACCCCTAACGCTTGGGACCCTTCAATAGGTTGGCATCCATCACCACCCCGACAAGTAGTGGACTAGAGAAATCAGCCACAGCACAACCATCAAAGCGATCAACAACAGCGATCACGCAACGATCAACACCACCGCTGTCATGACGAACAACAAATCAGCAACTAGCAACACAGGGTAAGAGGCGAGGACCCAGCTCGAGACTCCTCTATTCCCAGTAACAACCAAAACCTAGACCGCATTCGTGAGAATGCCAACAACAGAGACTAGCTCCCTCCTTGCAGCAGTGTCCGAGATTGGGAGAACACCAGGGTCGAGATACCAACCAGCACTAAGGTAAATAGCACCAACCAGGAAGCAGCGAAGAAGCGACACCATCATCGAGCATGCCACACCTTGGGTAAGAGTAGTGCACCAATAGTAGTAGTGGAGAAAAGACGAGAAGAAGTGAGCTCAATAGCTGCATAGTCGGCTCCTATTTTACTAAGCTAGCCTTCCCCCTTAGCACCAGAGATCATCTCGGCCCCAAGGCCAAAAAACTTTAAGACACTTGCCCTGGAGACCTATGACAGAAACTTAGATCTGAACGACCATGTGGACAATTTCCAGTCCCTGATGTTGCTCATCGGGGCAGATGACGCTAGCCTTTGCATGGTCTTCTCGACAACCTTCAGAGACACAACAAGGTCGTGGTATAGGAACTTACCTCCAGAATCAATCAGAAGTTGGGTGTAGTTCGTGGACCTGTTCACTACCCACTTCGTCACAAGTAAGAAGTGCCCCAAATCTGTGATGAGCCTTTTGAATGTAGTTCAGTGGGAGAGTGAGTCCTTAAGAGACTACATAAGGAGGTTCAACTCAGAGAGACTACAGGTACCCAACCTCGACCGTGCCAAAAGGGAGTTCACCAATCGGATTTCCATTGGCATCTCGAGTTGAACCCTCCAAGGACCATGGAGATGTTACTCGATGAAGCAGACAAATTCATCAAGGCGGAGGAAGCTCTCGGGTGCGGGTTAGAGCTACACCAGGCTGGGAAGAGGAAGAGAGCATAAGAGAAGAACAGTAGCAGCAAGCATCGGCAAAAGAGAAAGTCACCGAAAAGAAGCAAGTTACCGCATAGCAGGCGAAGCAAGTCGCTAGAGAAGAGCCGGTCACCACCTCGGGATTCTAGGTTAGGTCGGTGATCTATAACCCCTCCTATCTAGAGGTCCAGTTATACCGCCCTGAACGCCAAGCGGGGTGAAATTCTAATGGCCAGCAAGGACACCAGCTATGTCAAGTGGCCACCCAGGGTTGCAGCGTGGCATCAGGGAAAGCATCAGTCCGGGAGCTCGAGCGCGAAGACGAGAACCTACCGAAGCACCCTCGAGTAGAGGAGGTGATCTACTTCACCGAGGATGATGCTCGTGGGATCCAATATCCGCACGATGACACCTCGTTGTCAAGATGGTAATCAATTACTTTGAGGTAAAGCGTATCCTGGTAAACTCGGGCAGTTCCACGGATATCATCTTCCTAGAAGACTTCAACAAGCTGAAGCTGGAGTGGAAGGATCTTCAGCTGGTAGATACACCCCTGGTCGGGTTTAGTGGAGATGTAGTGAAGCCCCTCACTAGAATCATGGTTCCGGTTGCAGCAGGGACTAGGCTCAACACAATAAGGTCTGAGCACATGTTCCTGGTGGTCACCACCCCATCCCCTTATAATGCCATTCTAGGTCAGCCAATGTTGCATGCACTACGTGTGGTGGTGTCAACCTACTATTTGTCGATGAAGTTCCCAACGAACTATGGAGTAGGGGTAGTATGGGGTGATCAACTAGAGTCACGGAAGTGTTACGTGGCCGCACTAAGGGCTAGGCCAAGTTGGCGGACGACATGGAGTTAGAACCACCCCCGAGCACACCAAGGAGCAAGCTGCACCGATGAAGGAGACAATCCAAGTCCCGATCTCCGATGTTGAGCCTACAAAGACTCTCTAAATCGGCGCTCGCCTAAATGAACCACTTCCGTTACAACTGGTAAGCTTTTTATTAAATAATTTAGATGTTTTTCCTTGGTTGGCAGTAGAAATGCCCAACATAGACCCTAGTGTTATAACTCACAAGCTTAATGTGGACCCTTTAGTCAGGCCAGTTAGACAAAGAAAAAGGAACCTTGCCCCAGAGCTATGGAGGGTGGTAGATGAGGAGGTCGGGAAGCTCAGCCCAACAAACTTTGTTAAAGAAGTCCAGTATTCGAGCTGGATAGCAAATCCAATCCTCATGAAGAAAGCTAATGGCAAGTGGTGCATGTGCGTCGACTATACTGACCTCAACAGAGCCTGCCCAAAGGACAACTTCCCCCTTCCCAGAATAGATCACCTAGTAACGAGACATCGGGGCATGAGTTGCTGAGATTCATGGGCGCTAACTCCGACTACAACCAGATTATGATGGATCTAGTCGACTAGGACAAAACTACTTTTGTAACCGAACTAGGGTTGTACTGTTATAAAGCAATGCCCTTCAAACTGAAAAACACTGGAGAAACCTTCCAGCACCTTGTAAATAAAGTGTTTGAGCCTTTAATAGGTAATAAAGTTGAATGTTACGTTGATGACATGGTCGTGAAGACCCAATTTTCTTCTTTAATTAATGATCTAGACTCTGTTTTCCAAATTTTAAGAAAATTTAACATGAAGCTCAACCCGAACAAATGTGTCTTCGGGGTCACGTCAGAAAATTCCTCGGGTATATAGTGAACTGGTGTGGCATCAAGGCTAATCCAGAAAAGATAAAGGGCATCTTAGATATGGGACCACCCCGAAACATAAAGGAAATGCAAAGGCTAACTGGCCAAGTAGCCGCCCTAAACCGGTTTATGTCCAAATCGGATAATCGGTGCCTACCCTTTTTTAAGGCTATCAAAAAGAACGAGGACTTTGAATGGTCCGAGGAGTGCCATCTCATTTTCGACGAGCTCAAAAAATATCTAAGTACCCCACCGGTTTTAACCCGACCTAAACCTGGAGACGAGCTTAGACTATACCTCTCCACGAGTGATGAGGTGGTCAACTCGGTACTAATCCGAGAAGTAGATCGGGTCCAAAGGCCTGTCTACTATATAGTAAAATTTTGCAAGCAGTTGAGACAAGGTACCTCGACATCGAGAAACTGGACTATGCATTGGTCATCATAGCTTGGAAGCTACGCCCCTACTTCCAAGCTCACACCATCGTCATCCTCATTAACAGACCATTGAGGCATGTTCTTTAGAAACCCGAGGTCTCAGGCAGACTGACGAAGTGGGTCATCGAGCTAAGCAAGTACGACATTTGATTAGAGCCACGCCCAACCATTAAAGCTCAAGTCCTGGTAGATTTCATCGTGGAATGCACATTCAACACGCCGATCCCTGAAGTGGCTGAGCCGGCTAGCACATCGGAGGCATCAACTAGTGCGGCACCAATTCCAATCAGGGAAACCCCAACCTGGGACGAGAAGCCCTGGATCCTCCACGTTGGCAGCTCATCTAATCAACGAGGAAGCGGAGCCAAACTCATACTATACGGGTCGAGTGAAGTAAAGTTGGAGTATGCTCTCTGGTTCGGATTCGAGGCATTGAACAATGAAGCAGAGTACGAGGAGCTAATACTCGGGCTGACGTTGGCGAAAGATGTTGGAGCAAAGCACGTCATGGTATGCAATAATTCCCAACTAGTTAAAAACCAGGTGAATGGCAAGTACGAGGCTCGAGAACCTGCCATGATGGCTTACTTAGCCAAAGTAAGGGAGCTCCCGCCCGGCTTCCACTCTTGGTTCATTCGAAAAGTACTGAGGTCGGAGAATGCCGGAGCCGATGCACTCTCAAGGTTAGCAAGCACAAGCAACAACACCATGAGGATGGTGTACATCGAAGACCTACCTCAACCCAACATCGTTAGGGGGCAGACAAGGTCACTCCTGTGTTGCAAGAAGAACTGAGAGGGGTTGACCCGTTTGTTGATTATTTGCTCCATAGGACCCTACCAGCAAAGCGTAATGCAGCTCAGAGGGTAGAGTTTCAGTTAGCCCGATACATTATTATCGAAGGGCGGTTGTATAGGAGATCCTTTATGCTCTCCTACCTGTGCTGCTTACAGCGGGTGCTACACAATATCCATGAAGGTCTCTGTGGAGGACATTTGGGGGGTAGGACGTTTTCCCAAAAAGCACTAAGGCAAGGATGCTACTGGCCTACAATGAAAGCAGATGCACTCGAGCCAGGCTTTCCACTTATGATAAGGGCAATAGCTTAGGCATGGGCCCGGCCTGGCCCGGGGTTCCAGGCCTGAAACATAAGCCCTAGCCCAGGTCTACATAGGCCTAGGCCGGGCCTAATTCTGGGCCAATGTCTTTCATATATATAAAATATTACAAATCTATAATATTTTATATTAAATGGCATAACATGCATATAAACTTATTTTATACATTATATAATATAAAATATTATATATCTATATATTAAATGACATAACATGCATATAAACTTATTTTATACATTATATAATATAAAATATTACATATAATATAAATTATACATGTCATGCCATAATATTTATATATAAAATATATAATATAATGTAAAATAACTTGTATACAAATGTATACATTATATACAAAATGTGTAAGTTTAAATATATGCGGGCCAGGCTTGAAGTATTAAGCCCAAGCCCGACCCTAAAATTTGTGGGCCTGATGCGGGCCCGGGTCGGGCTGAAATGATCACCTTTACCAAAGGCACGCCAACATCCTTCACTACCTTGCCACTAACCTGAAGTATTTGACCAGCCCATGGTCTTTCGCCCAATGAGGGATAGACATCCTCGGTCCATTCCCACCTACAACTGCACAAAGAATATTCTTGGTTGTAGCAGTGCACTACTTCACGAAGTGGGTGGAGGTCGAGCCCTTGGTGACAATCACAGTCTGGAATGTATAGAATTTCTTCAAGAAGAACATAGTATGTCGATTCAGTCTACCTAAGGTGTTGATCTCAAACAACGGGAAGCACTTCAAAGACATCAAGTTCCAAAACGGTGCACCAAGATGGGGATCTAGCAAAACTTCACGTTAGTGGCACATCCTCAACCGAATGGACAGGCCGAGGTGACGAACAGGGCAATTCTCCGTAGACATAAAGTTCACCTAGTGCGAGCTAAGGGTTTGTGGGTTGACGAGTTGCCCAGTGTCTTATAGGCTTACAAGATCACTATCAAGATTGTGACAGGCAAGACACCATTCAACTTGACCTATGATACGAAGGCTATCATCCTCGCCGCGATCGAAGTATCGACCTTGTGGCTAGAGGCATACGACAAGGAGGCCAATGACGATGAGATGCGCATGAACCTCGACTTGATCAAAGAGGTATGCGACTTGGCTTACATCCGGACTATGGCCTACCCACAGCGGGTAGCTCGGTACTACAACACTCGAGTCAAGAGACACCAATTCTAAGTAGGCGACCTTGTGCTTCGAAAGGTGACGGTACCTAAGCCCGGCGTGGGTAAGCTCAAATCGAACTAGGAGAGTTTGTATAGGGTAAGACATATATTCGGCAAAAGGATGTACGAGATTGAGACGTTGGAAGGGAGGCAGGTGCCCCATGCCTGGAACGCCAACAACTTAAGGAGATATTACCTATGAGCTCGGAAGCAAAGCATCCGCCAAATTTTTCTAAGTCTAGATGACCACCCACTTAGGCAACCCAGTCAGGCCACACGTCGGCTAAATGATACAATAAGGAGTGGACCACGAGTTGCTCCCAAAGCCTAAGGTCCACGGTGCCAAGTCAATAGTGACCTCGGTGCCAAAGACGAATAAGAACCAGTCGCTTTCTAAGCATATGGGCAGCACAGGCAGTTCGGGTTCTATACCCTACAATGTCTGTTCACCTCGGCACATAGTTACCTCGGGTTACTCCTAACTATGCCTACCTGTGTTAGAAGCTTGGCACCGTGGGGCAACCTACACTTAGAAAATTTTTTATCATTGATTCATTGTATGAGAAGTGACAGAAAAGTGTATTTCATTTCTTCCAAAAAAGATGAGTTGTACATTCACCAAAAAAAAAAAGAAAGAAGAAAGATTTTGCTGAACCGAGTTCGAAGGCTCGACATACAATGTATTTATAAGGGGGTCCAAAGAAAAGAGGCAAAAATTTATTCTTCATGGGGCTCCTCGCCCCCACCTTCAACGTCCTCGGGGTCCTTGGCTGGCTCAACATCCATGACATCTTCAGCAGCACAACAACCTCTTTGGTCTCTATGACCTCATCGACTGCATCATCCGGGCTCTTCTCTGTTGCTCCCCCATCAATACCGTCATCACTCTCCTCCTCGGAGTTTGGATCTTAGTCGGCTTCTAATACCATTTCAGTATTGACTTTAACAATGGTGAGGGCTCCGAGGTCGAGCTCGGGGAAATTGCACTGGCTAGCTAGCGACAAACCTTGAAGCCCTCCCAAAAATCATCTGAGTTGACCGCCTCCCTCATCTGATGATACTCTGATGAGGTTTTGTAGGCAGCAACAGTGGCATTCCCGGCCTCCTTAATGCCCTAGGTAAGAAGGGCCTCGCGCTCAATAGCAGCAGACTTCTAATCCTCGACCTCCTTCATTAGTTGTTCAACCAGCCCTTTCTTTGCCAACACCTCGGCCTCCAGCTTTTGGATGGCATCAACGACCTTCGCTAATCTACTTTGGCACTCTATAAGTATCCCCTCGACGTGTTTGACCCTCACCTCGGCAGCCAGTGCCCTTTTCAGGTGTTGCTCAAACTACGGCCTGACGGAATGGATCATCGAGTTTACATGTAAAAGAGAAAAGTTTGCTAAGTATAAAAATGGAGCAAGGAGAAGATAAGGTACCGAGGTCAGGGACATACCAGAATGCAGCTACTTACAACCTTAGCTATGAGTTGAGCAATAGGCAACCCGACAAACTTAGAGACCTCCTCAGGGAAGACCTTATCCCTACTCTTGAAGAGGCTAGTCCGGGCATTCTGGATGCTTGGGACCATCTCGGGGCCTTCACTAGAAGAACCGACCCCGGGAGTAGTGGTCTGACGCATGGATGCTCGGACTACCTAGGGTTGGCAAGGCAGAGAATCCTTTCCTTGATCCTCATTGACCAAGTTGATAACCGAAGGGTCCTTCATTCCAGTAGGGTTCGTGGGCTCGACTATGGGCACCTGGGAATTATCACCTCGAGTCGTCTTACTCTTCTTCCTCTTCTTCATGCCCGAGAAGAGTTTGGTTATCGGGACACCCGTCATAATGCTTGTGAAAAGCAAGTACCGAGTCATCCGAAGTGATAAGAGAAAAGGTAAGGTAAAAAAGCTAAGTATGTGCGTGCCAAGGTGGTGACCTACCTGGAGGACTCAACCTGGCTTCGACAAGCTTGTCCTCAACCAGATAGTTTCCCAGGTCCAAACCAAAATCTACTAAGGCCGGCATCTTCTTTTTTATCTTCCTACTCAAGCTATCTTTAGGGTCACTGATGGCAGTTCTCCATTGAGTTTGGAAGGGCCATCCCCTTCAGCGTTCACAATGAAATACCTAGTCTTCCAGCTGGCACCTTGGAAGGGTATTTATGAAGCAGCTTGTATCCAGGTCGGTAAGTGACATAATAGCTAAACTTTTCGACCCCTTTGGGGGCGGTAGGGTTCTTCTTGATTGAGCAGAGATAGGTGAAGGTATATCTAAGGGGAGGCTGCAGTCAAGGAACAAAGAAATGATGCTAACCACAGTACGAACTGAGTTCAGGTGAAGCTGATTTATGATGCCACCGAAGAAGTTTAGGACTTCGACAATAAAGGGGTGAAGAGGAAACCGGAGCCCGGCGATCAACTACTCCTTGAAGACAGCGATCTCATCGTCGTCGTGCTCCCAAGGAAAATTCTCTAGAGGAAGACTATATCCATAGTGGTTGGGAAACTTATAGTGGGCAGTTAAAGCACTAATCGTCTCATACGTCAAGATCAAAGGACCGAAGCAGTCTGGCCTCCAAGAAGGACGAGCGTGGAAAGAGGATGAAGCCTTTTTACCAGAAGCTTTTCACTCCTAAACCGAGGTGTCCGCCTCGGCCAGGTTGGACTCTAAGTTGCGGGTTGACATGGCCATCTCAGTCGGGCCAGATTCTATGTCTTGGACCGAGGTGCCCACCTCGACCTAACCAGACTCACTACTCATCTCAAACAGGCTACCCATGCTACCACTAGACATACCGAATTGAAAGATTGAAAACTGACTAAGGCGAGGAAAAAAAGGTTTATCTAAGACAAAAGAAAGGAGATGACCTCGGCTAACACGAAATCCACCTCCTGGTACGGAACGATCTCCCAACAACATAGGCTAAGGATCTTGGAGGTGTTTCATGAGACTTATGGCAACTCACCTATATAAGGGCATCTACCCCAGTGACACAAGGTACGCACGACTTATTGCTCACTAGCCTACTTGCTATCAAGCTTTAAGCTCGCATATAGTGTACTAACTAAAGCATTGGAGCAACCACACCGGGTAAGCCACCCTGGGTCCTCAAAGCCTTGTTTCCTTGTAGTTTGATCGACCAGCTAAGCAACCGACGTCCGAGCTTCCCTCTAGCTAGAAGCAACCAAATCACACTCCATCACAATCAATCCAAACTTCCAATTTCAAACTTTCAATAAGGAATACACAAACTCATTGACTTATTCAATATAACAAGGTTCAAACTTCAATATATCGGAAAGAAAAATTTAGGAGACGTATTTGAGATATACTAATGAGGGGTGATTTGGCCCTTCAGTGATATCATGGCATGTGGCACCTTGGAATTGACATACATCAGCACCAAGTAGGCAACAATTTCGGGTGCACCTTAGACACCTCATGCACACTATAAGAGAGTATCAACACCACCGCGGCAGGGCCGATATATAGGCACCTCGGCATAAGGGGTGACCTCTCATTGCTGACCTGTCTGAGGCCCAATTGGCAACCTGCATGACGTGGTGGTCGACCTCCTTTACCTGTGAGCTATAATTCCAAATCCACTAGAATCACGTCGCCATTGACAGAGGTAACTCCTGCCTCGCCCGCTTCAGAGGCAACCAGATAAACTCTACCGCTTTACGTGAAAGTTGTCTCTGAGGATGAAACCACTCTGAGCGAGACGGACCGATAAGCCATGTCCTCTCGGAGATCTCGAACGTGCAACGTGAAGCCCACAAAAACTTGCACCTATATAAAGGCGTCCCATTAATCAAAGGATACGCGCAATTTAGCTCTCAAATTCTCTAAGCCCTCTCACTTTCAAGTATTCATACACTCTTCACTAACTTAAGCATCAGAGTGCCCACCCTAGGTACTCTGATCACTACTCTCTTATAGTTCGGCCAGTCGACCTTGCCACTTTGACGTCCGAGTTGTCCTTCAACAAGAACCATTAGATGGTGCACCATCAATTGACGTCATCTGTGGGAACTCACTACGAAAAGCCAAGTTCTCACCTTTCTTCTAAATGAGCAATGATATCCTCTAGCAACAACAACATTAATAATGCCAACAACGTCTAGATTGATGACACTTCGACCGGGAGCAAAATCAACCCGTGTAGAACGTAGAGAACCCATCTATCACAATCAGGTATATTACCATCCCCCTAATGCTACCAAGCATCCCGGCTGTCTTGGGACTAAACCACCCTCCACTACCTACTGAGATGACACCTCTCCCACCAATTGAGCCCTTGGTGGTTCCTGTTAGGATCAATGGCCACAAGTTTTATGAGCTGGTGCAATACATTCGCGGCATCAACCTGTGGATGCAAACTTGGGAAGGCCATTTCACAGCAATGGCCAAGATGTAGCCTCAATTTGTACCTAGCATGCAAATGCCACAAGCACTTCAGCAACGGCAACGGTAGGTCATTGGCCAGATCCTTGCACCGACAGTCAATTTGAACCTGAACCAGCAACATGGCGACTTGAATCAGAACCAAAACCAAGTGTCAAACTCCCCCCGCCATTAGAACGGCCAAAACTAGAATCAGGTCGGAAACAACAACTAGGAGGGGACTTGCATTTTGGAAGCTCAGGACCCCACTTATGTCCCATTTGAAGAAACCAGTCAAGCTACCTCCTCGGTCGGGCCCGCCAATACCGACTCAAGTGAGGGGTCCCGAAGGAGGCACCATAGATGCACCCATCGTGCCATAGGGAAAAGCTGCTTTGCCCTAAAGGATGAGGAAGAGGCAAAGAAGGAAGAAGACAGTTAAACAACCACGTCGTCCACCCCGCACATCTCTGTTGGCAGCCAAGATCCTTACAACCCCCGGCCCAAGGACTTCAAGGCCCCTAATCTTGAGTCTTGCAATGGCACCAGTGACCCAGTGGACCATGTCGAGAAATTCCAGGCCCTAATGCAGCTTCATAGGGCTTCAAACACGAGCCTATGCATGGCCTTCCCGACCACCTTCTGAGGCATAACTTGGATGTGGTATTTCGGATTAGTTGTGGGCACAATCCACTCGTGGAAACAATTCGCAAATTTATTCAACACGCACTAGTAAGCACTGCTAAAAGTCCGCTACCAATCTAATGAACGTGGTCTAGCATCATGAAAAACCGCTTAAGGACTACGTCAAGTGGTTCAACTTGGAACTGCTACATGTCTCAAACCTCGACCCCACCATCCAAATCATTGCGGTAGTCAATGGCGTCCAACACCCTAACTTGTGCTGGAGGGTTGAGCTGAACCCTCCTACTTCTATGGAGGAGTTCCTTGACCAAGCGGTCAAGTACATAAAGGTCAAGGAAGCGCTTGGGTCTCGAAGTGAGCCGAGCAGGAAGAGGAAGAGGTCGGAAGATGACCAAGGTAGTAGCAAGTAGCGAAAAAAGAGCAGGTCACCCAAGCGTAGCAGGTTGCTCCATTGTAGAACTAGGTTGCCCGGAGAAGCAGTAGATCATCAGGCAAACACTCTCAGACTCCCCTAGAAGGGGCAAGATTCTAATGGGGATTAAATCGGCCAAGTATTTCAAGTGGCCACCTCGCCTGAAGGAGGCCCAGCCAATTGCAACCAGGAAAGGTACTACCACTTCCATAGGGAGAGAGGACATGACACAAAAAAACTGTGAGAACCTCAAGGACGAGATTGAAGAGTTGATCAGGAGGGGGTACCTAAAGAAGTTCATCAAGATAGATGACTGTGATAGCCTCGTAGAGCAACCAAGATGAGAAGAGGCTTCATTGAGGAGAGAACAGCCCCTGTGCAAACTGTAGTACGACGACCGCTCGATCTGAGGAGTTATCAATATGATCACGGGTGAGTCGATAGTAGCATGTTACAGAATCATGGCCAACCAAAACTTAGTCTGCAAGCTGATCCACGAAGAGAAGAACCCACTTAAACTCCCACGGGTTGAAGAGGTCATCTACTTCATTGAGGATGACGCATGCGGGGTCCAAAACCCTCATGACAACACCCTCGTAGTCAAACATGTTATCCATGACTTCGAGGTAAAGCGGATTCTCGTATACTCGGGCAGCTCAGTGCATGTCCTATTCTTGGAGGCCTTTGAGCATATGGAGTTGCAAAAGGACTTAGTAGCGGCCGATGTACCCGTTGTTAACTCGTGGTTAGCTTCAGTGGAAAGGTGGTGCGACCTATCAGGAGGATAAATTTGTGAGTGATAGCGGGCTTTGCAACAAACAAGGTTCACTTCATTCATGACTTTCTCGTAGTGGCGACCTTCTCTCCCTACAATGCAATTATGGGTCATCCAATCTTACACGTGTTGAGAGCAGTGGTGCCCACTTGCTATCTAGCGATGAAGTTCCCCACCGATTTTGGAGTGGGAGTAGTGTGTGGCGATCAGCTAGAGTCATGAAAGTGCTACGTGGTAGCCCTAAAAGGCAAAGGAAAGCAGGTCGTAGAGGTAGACTTGGAGAGTCCCCCAAAAAACAATGAAGAAATAGCTCGTCCCATGGAAGATACTGCCTTGGTTCCGGTCTCAAATGATGACCCCCAAAAGACAGTATAGATTGATGCTCAAATGCAAAAACCACTGCGCTCTAAACTAGTAAGTTTTTTACTTTCTAATTTAAATGTTTTTGCTTGGTCGACTACCGACATGCCCGACATAGACCTCTATATCATAAATCATAAACTAAATGTTGACCCCTTGGTTAGACTAGTAAAATAGAGGGAAAAGGAACTTCACCCAGGAGAGGAGGAAAATAATCGATGAAGAGGTCAGGAAGCTCCTTGCAACAGATTTCGTTAGAGAGGTCGAGTATCCGAGCTAGGTTACAAACGCAGTGCTCAGGATGCGACCTTGGGGTTCAAGCTGTTGAGTTTCATGGACGCCTATTCCAATTACAACCAGATTCAAATGGATCATACTAACCAGGAGAAGATTGCTTTTGTAACTAAAATGGGCTTATATTGTTATAAGGCCATGCCTTTTGGCTTAAAGAACAGTGGGGCGACCTACTAGTGACTTGTAAACAAAGTTTTTTGGAATTTATATGCAATAAAGTTGAGGTTTATATAGATGATATGGTAGCAGAAAGTAAATCTTCTAAAACTCTAATTTTCGACTTAAATGATGTTTTCACCGTACTAAGAAAATTTAACATGAAGCTCAACCCGAACGAATGTATCTTCGGTGTCACATCAGGCAAGTTCCTCGGATATATAGTAAACCAACGTGGCATTGAAGGCAACCCCAATAAAATCCAAGTCATCTTAGACATGTAATCCCCTAGGTCCATTAAAGAGGTCCAAAGGTTAACAGGCTGGATATCCGCCCTCGTTTTATGTCTAAGTTGGCTGGGCAAAGCCTTCCATTCTTCAAGGTCATCAAAAAGGACCAAGACTTTGAATGAACCGAAGAGTGCCAGTTCACGTTCAATGAGCTCATATGATACCTTAGCTCTCCACCTTACTAACCAGGTCGAAGCTCGAAAACGAGCTAAAGCTCTACCTCTATACGGGTGACAAGGTTGTCAGCTCGGTATTAATTTGAGAGGTGGACAGAGTGTAGCAACCTATCTATTACATAAGTAAAATCCTGTACGCTGCCAAGACTAGATACCCTGACATTAAAAAGTTAGTTATCCTTGGTTTTAGCATCTCGCAAGTTGCGCCCTTACTTCTAGGCCCATACTATCGTTGCCCTCACTGATAAGCCTCTAAGGCAAGTATTGAAAAATCCCAAGGTGTCAGGAAGGTTAAAAAAATGGGAAGTCGAGCTTAGAGAATGCGATATTTGATTTGAGCCTCATCCAGTGATAAAGGCCCAAGTCTTGGCCGACTTTGTCATCAAGTGTACATTCAGCTCGCTGACCCCTAAAATTGGAGTACCTGTGACCACCTCGAAGGCATGGACCAGTGTGGCACCTATCCTAACCTAGGATGAAGATCCTTGGATCCTCCATGTTGATGATTCATCCAATCAAAGAGGAAGCGGGACTGGACTAATCCTCCTTGGACCGAATGATGTCAAGTTGGAGTACGCTCTCTGATTTGCATTCTGAACATCAAATAACGAAGCATTGATTGCATGTTTATCTTTGGCCAAGGGGATCAGTGCAAAGCACCTCACCATCTACAATGATTCCCAGCTAGTAGGTAACCAAGTGAATGGGCAGTACGAGGCTCGAGAGCCTGCCATGCTAGCTTACTTAGCCAAGGTTAAAGAGCTCCTCCCAAATTACCATTCCTGGTATATCCAACAAATTTTGAGGTCCAAGAATGTCGAAGCCAATGTGCTTTCTAAGCTGGCCGATGCGACAAACATAACTCGAAGGACTGTCTACATCGAAGACTTGTCGCATCTAAGCATTGAGAAGGTGGCAGAAGAGGTTGTTCCCATCATGGCAGCAAAACCGAGTTGGATAAATTTGCTCATTGATTATCTACGCCACGTGAACCTAACAGAAGACCGCAACATGGCATGGAGGATAGAGCGATAGTCAGTTCGCTACGTGATCATCGGTGAGTAGTTATACCATAGGTCGTTCACGCTCCCCTAACTGCACTGCTTGTACCCAACCAAGGCAAACCAAGTGCTACAAGAGGTCCATGAAGGTCTCTGCGGTGGAAACTTGGGGGGCAGGGCATAGGCCCAAAAGGCCCTGCGACAAGGATATTATTGGCCAACAATGAAGGAAGCCGCTATACAAATCGCGTACAAGTGTGATAAGTGTTAATGACATGTTAATATACCCCATCAGTCCACATCCAACCTAAGGTACCTGGCTAGCCCATAGTCGTTCACATAGTGGGGGATTGACATATTTGGTCACTTCCCACCAGAAACTAGGCAAATAATGTTCTTGGTTGTTGTAGTGGATTATTTTACTAAGTGGGTAGAGGTTGTGTCTATCACAACTCAAAATGTGTAGAATTTTTTCTAGAGGAACATCGTCTGTCACTTCGAACTCCTATGCATGCTGATCTCAAACAATGAGAAATAGTTCGAAGAAATCAAGTTCCAATATTGGTGCGCTGAGATGAGGATCTAGCAAAACTTCACCATGATGGCTCATCCACAAGCGAACGAGTAGGCCGAAGTGACCAACTGCACCATTCTACTAGGACTCCAAGCTCGACTTTCCCGAGCTAAAGGTTTATGGATAGATGAGCCACCTAGCGTCTTGTGGGTGTACTGAACAACAATTAGGACGACAATAGGCGAGACCCCATTCAAATTAAAATACGGCATTGAAGTCATCATTCCCACCAAAATTGATGTTCCTACCCTACGCTCCAAAGCATACAAAGAGGAAGAAAATGATGACGAGTTACGAACCAACCTAGACTTAGTGGAGGAAGTCTGTGACTTAGCGTACATCCAAACTTTAGCATATCAGCAATGAGTTCAGTACTATAATGCTCGAGTTAAGAAATGCCAATTTCGAGTTGGCGATCTGGTACTCAGGAAAGTTATGGTACTTGAGCCCGATTTGGGAAAGTCGGCCCCTAATTAGGAAGGCCCCTATAGGGTAAGCAAGGTGATCGGTTCCGGGACGTACGAGCTCAAAATCCTCGAAGGGAGGCAGGTCCCCCATGTGTAGAACATCGACAACTTGCAGAGGTATTGTGTAAAGATTACCCAAGTTTCAACCTACGTATACTAAAGTTCACAAAGTCAGAGTGAAATCTCCTAAGTATGGAATGCCACCTCGGAATGATGAGCTACCACTCTATAAACCCAACCACCCTCTTTAGCAACCTGGTTAAGCCGACCCACGCTTCGACCAAAAATCAAAGGGAAGGCAAACCGGTTTTAGCACCAAAGCACCCTCAAACTGACCTCAAAACACATCAGTAGTAGGTGACTAACCTGCACAGGTCCCCCCTGCTCAAGCACATTGGCAACGCTTTGACTTAGTCGGATTTATAATAGGCCAATTCGCTCTTAACACCTCGGCTAACATTTTTGACTCAACCAATTTTTCTAAGATGGAAAATTAAAAGGCACAAGGGGGGCACAATGTGTTGGGGAAAACCAAGCAGATTTCATTACCTTGAGGGAAGAGATATAAGTTTTTTTTTTAAAGAAAAAGAAAAGGAAAAGCAACATAAATTTCCAACTTTCAAGCGCATAGGCTCGAAGTACATCAACATAGAAGAAAAGAGAACAAATCCCCAACAACTACTCTTCCTCATCATTAGCCATTGCCTCAACATCATTCTTGCTGCACTCCTCATCCTCCGCTTGCTCGGTCAAGGGTTCCACATCGACCTCCTTGTCCATCTCGCCGGGGACTAACTTGATAGACACAGAGCCAAAGTCAAAGTTAGGGTAGAGGGACTAAAGGAAGTGGCGGCACAACTTGAAGCCCCTTTTGAGAGAGGGCACGACGGCCTCAACTTTCTTGCACTCATACTCAAACAATAGATGGAACCGTTCGATAGCAGCCACTTCAGCCTGGCGGATGTCCTCGGTGTACATTTCCGCCTTTCGTTGAGCTAGTGGTCTCATGCCTGCACTTCGCTGGTTAAGGTGGTGATAGTTCCTCCAGCCACCTCGAACTCGCAAGTCATATCGACACTATGGCAAACCACCGGCAATCCTCTTCGGCATTGAGACAACCCCCTCCAATTAAGAGAGAAGGAACTCCATGTTGGCCTTCATTTCACGGGTCTCGCGCCTTGAAGTGGCGACTTGGTCCAACAGGATTTGGCCCATAGTGTTGGCATGCAAGCAACAAGAACAATGCGGTTAGAACCAACAAAAGATGTGAACAAGCATTCGAAGTGGAGTTACACACTTGCAGTATACTCCAAATCATACTGGTGCCGACGTCAGTAGGGTCGAGCTCTTTAAAGGCCTGAATGTCCTTGGGAAGGAGGATCCCCTTCCCATTCGAAGGGTGAATAAGGGGTTGTGAATCCGATCAGTGGAGGAAACACCTAGGTGAGGGATGAATGGAGGACCTTGCGAACTAGAGGCATTGGCTTCATGCTCAAGGGCGGCAATGTGAGGCGAGCAAGCTGTTGGATTCAGGATAGCGTGGGATGGATCGACATACATAGGGTCTCCGCCCTCCTCGAAGTTGACCACCTCACACTCCTATCTAGCCAACCTGCCTTCATCCTGTCCTTGTTCCATCGCCAACGAACGAGTCGAGGAGTCACTAACCCTTCTCTTCTTCTTGGAAGGCCTCTTAGCAGCAATCAGAATGGATGAAGTACTCAACATATCTGCAGCAAAGGACAATAAGGCTAATTAGTCAATGCAATGAAGCATATTAGAGTGGAAAAATAACAAAAGACAATAAGGCTGACCTACCTACGAGGCTCAGACCAGCCTAAATGAGCATTGGCACAGTAGGAACTTGTCGATCAGTAACCGTCGAGCTTCGAGGAGCTTAACCTTGTTGCACAATGCCTCGTCGAACTTGACCTCAGGAACCTTTTTGGCTCATCTTTCTAGGTAGTGCCTATAGGCTAGTCATTCTCTTGAGACAGGAATAAATACCTACTCTTCTAGTGCTCCACCTTGGTCGGGAAGCCACCAAAGAGTTTACAGTCAGGTCAGTTATAGTTTGATTTGTTGGGCACCCTCTTTATTAGACAAAGTCATAAGAAGATATCTATGTCCAAGGAGAAGTTGAGGTGGTGACAAAGCGAGATGGTCCCTACGATGGCTCTAATAGAATTTGGGTGAAGATGACCTAAAGAGATGTCATAGTGCCTAAGAACCTAGCAGGGGAAAGGGTGAAGGGGAAAGCGTAGGTCAGCAATCAAAGCCTTCTCAAAGATGCAAACCTCGGCCTGACCATGACTCCAAGGATATTGGTCCTTGTCGGGCTGAATGTAGCCAAAAAAGGTATTTGGAATTTGGAAAGTCGAGATCAAACCTATGATCTCTTCTCCACTCAGGTCAGTAGGTCCAAACTTAGACCTCAACTTCGGTTGACGTTGGGAGGACAGGGCCCTGTTTGGGACCCTCATTGCTCTTGATCCAAGGAACCCACCTCAGCTTGAACGGACTGATAGGACTTCCTTTCCGACTCACTTGAAGACATAACTTAGGCAGGGGAAAGGACCCACCTACACAACTGAGAGAAGCGACCGACCTCGCCTAGCCAAACTGATCTTGTTGAGTTGAAATCGACCTCGCAACACATCTCACTCCCTTCAAACTCCTTGACCTCTCGTTCTATTCCTCCGCAAGAAGCTCAAGAATAGTGCAAATGGGACCCCTTGGGGGTCCCCCATAGGCAAGGGACCCGAGCAACCAACGATCGACATGCGTTTGATCCGATGGCTCATAGGGACATGCCACTTTGATTTCCAAGGGTGAAGTCAAAATTTGAATTTACGTACTCAATTCAAATTTGAGTTTGTTGTTCGACGCTACGTGTGCACCTAGCCCGCCTATTGGATTGGTTGGATGAGTTGATCGAGATGACAAATAGACCAACCGAGCCAACCACTTCGATCCAAAGACCCATAGCGAGCTACTCCCTTCAACTCGAGAGTGGGGGCAATTGATGAGGGGTGATTTGACCCTCTAGTGGCATCGCGATGCGTGGCACCTCGAAACCAACACATGACACCTTAGCACCAATGGACAACGACCTCGGACACACCTCAAACACCTCACTCGCATTGTAAGAGAGTACTGACACCACCTCGACAGGGCCTATCTGTAGGCACCTCGACATAAGGGGTGAGCTCTCGTCGTTGACCTGACTGAGGCCCAGTTGGCAACCTATATGATGTGGTGGCCGACCTCCTTTATGTGTGAGCTATCATCTCCGTATTCTCTGGGATCACATCACCTCATCAATGGAGTCGACTCCCGCCCTGCCTTCTTTGGAGGCAACTAGATAAGCTCTATTGCTTTATGCAAAATCCATCTCCGAGCTGAAACCACCTCCGAGTGAAGTGGACCAGTAAGCCACGTCCTCCTGGAGATCTTGGACATGCTACACAAAGCCCACGGCAACTTGCGCCTATATAAAGGCGTCCCATTAATTAGAGAAGGTACACACAATTTACCTCTTAAATTCTCTAAGCCCTCTCAGTTTCGAGTATTCATACACTCTTTTTTTACTTAAGCATCAGAGTACCCACCCCAGATAAAGCACCCCAAATACTCTGATCACTACTCTCTTGCAGCTTGGCAAGCCGATCTCGCCACTTCGACGTTGGAGTTATCCTCCAACAAGGAGCACTAGATCATGTACCATCAGATACATACATGAATATAGATGATATGCATGGAAATACTATAGACACTTCAATAAATCATAAAATACATCAATAGCATTAGATATAAGGCCTAAATGAGCTATATATACACAAAAATCATATGCTTTAGTGATTTTTGTGAAAAAAATATATCATAATCAACATATAGAACATGAGGGTATTCTTTAATAAGTTTATAACTACAAAATATAAGCTTAATAATTATTAAATGAAACATTTTATGTATTTTTTAAACAATTATTTATTTACTATTAAAGCAATTATTTTGTTTTTTATTCCAAAAATTAAAAAAAATGTAACAAAAAAATAATGCTATGGATATGATAAGTTATCCATAGAATTACAACATAGCAAATATTATGATTAGACCACACCAAAAAAGAAAAAAGAAAACAAATATTTTTTTATTCTAAAAATTAAAAAAATATAAAAATAAATATTTCACAAAAGAATTTCAATACATCTATGGATATTGTCAATCATCCATTGATTTGAAACATATTAAATGTATGTTTAATCACACAAAAATTAGAAAAATAAATATTTTTTATTCTAAAAATTACAAAATAAAAATAAAAAAATAACTATTTCACAATAAATTTCAACAAATCTATTGATATTGTAGATCATTCATAGATATATACATAATAAATCTTTTAGATCTTACTAAAAATGAAAAAATAAATAAATATTTTTTATTCCAAAAATTATAGAAAATAAAAAATGAATATTTTACTAGACTATGGATATGGTAGATCATCATAGATCTATGACATAATTATTCTTCATTGGCAGATTACACCAAAGATATAAAATTTTCTTTTTTTTTATATTTTTATGATTTTTTTTTTCAAAAAAATTATATAGAGCTATTTAAAGAACCAAAAAAATATAGGATTTTCAACTAAAGAGAGTATATCAATGCATATAGAAGCATTTCCAAGCAAGGGCAGAGCCAGTAAATTTTCATTAGGGGGGGGGCAAAAATCTAAAGTGGATTAGGAAGAGGGGGAATAAATGTAAATGGACCCATAGGGGGGCCAACCATTGGGTTGGGGAGTGGGGGACATGGGAGTTTACGTGAAAGATTGTACTAATAGTGGTGGATTTCTGGACCCTAGGGGGGGCCATGGCTCCCCTGGGTCCCCCTATCTCCGCCTATGTTTCCAAGCATCAAAACAAAAGAAACACAAAATATTGCAACATATTATCAAGTAAATTGAAAAATACCTATTTTCACAAATTTTGAAAAAAAAAATAGAAAACTTCAAAAATCTTGAGTTTTAGAGGTTGTTTTTGGAATTTTTTTTAAGGTCTTGCAGCCCAAGAATGTGTAGGGACAATTTGGTGAATTTGAGAGAGAAAGAAAGCTTTTGGAGAGACTTAAAAGCCATCTTTTTTAAAGGTTTTTAATTTGTTTTTCGCCTATAGGAAAGTCGTATTGTATTGGCCAATACACCCTAATACAATCTCGATATAGCTATGATCAAGGTTCAAAGTATCAATACATATCGGGCCATATTGACCGATACATATTGTATCAGGGGCTTTCCAATACGCCCCTACAGGGGGTGTTTTGGGGTCCCGGCTGGTTTAGAGAGTGAACGGTAAACCAGTCATCTGAACCAGATTAAAAAAAAAAACAAAAAAAAATAAAAAATCTACCAATATACCACTACCAACAGGCGTATTGATATTTTGAACCTTAGCTATGATACACCCTGATATAGCCACGATATGAGGTAAAAATAATGAAAAGACATAATACCAAGGATTTTGTAGCATTTCTTGTAACGACCCCTTAAAAGATATGATAACTACAACTATTACCAAGCCAAGGTTCAAAGCGTTAATACCCTTAACATGTGATTTCTATGTATTTAGTGTTTTGAATGATCAAAATTCGTGATTATTTCTACCATTTTGTTTGGACATGTTGATAATGGCTAGTGTATAGACTCTGTTAATGATTGAATTTTTAAATACTATAAATTCTTAATGAAGCACAAATCACTGACCCTAAACGTTGATGTATATTGTATGATATGCATCGTTACATTACCTGTACAGTCCCATTTGTCTCTACAATTACTGTATCCGTACAGTCCCACAGTTTATGCACTCTTTCCACGTGATTTCGAGATTGATAGAGAGAAAGACAAAGAGCCTCCATGTGTTTCTAAAGAGGGGGGAATGTAGAAGGTAGCTGCTACTCTGGCCATGGTGTTTCTCTGGTTCTTTATGAAGGATAAAAAATGATAAATAAATAATTTTTACAACTATAAGGTATGTTTAAGTTCATTTGAAAAACTCAAAGTATATTTAAGTTAATTTATGAAAATTCAAGGTATATTTAATTCTTTTATCCTAAAAAAAGATTCTAGTCAATATTAGAAATCTCCCCTGCCATATAAGACTTGCAATTATTTCCAATTTTCTAAATATTGACAAGAAATATAATCTGGTTCTCGTCTCGAAGGAAAATATAAAACTATGATAACAAAAAGTTGAGATTTGCTAGAACTCTGCTTTTGAAATATAATATATATATATATAATTGGGGCAATAGAACTGGAACTAACCCATTGATACTAGATCCTAGAACCAAAACTAGCCCAATCAATTGGGATCCATCAGGTCAGACCTGACCCATTGACAACCCTAGCCTCATGTACACCCATACCCGCAAAAGGCACATCCTAGGGACAAACCCAAAAATTTATAGACTAGGTTGGACTTAGTCATGATCCAAATGAAACCCCCTTTGTTAAAGGCCTTGACTCCACTTTACATCTAACAAAAGGTAGTTGTAGATCAAGCTACCCAAGCACGCAACTTAAGCCCACCATAAAGAAGATGTTCAAGGCCATGAGCCAAAACCATTAGATTGTTGGAAGAGTGTAAAGACAAATATGCTCAATGCAAAACCATGTATACAGTAATAAAACCATTATGCTCAGTTTGGAAAGAGTACATATAAATATACACACTTATACAGTGCTAAGAATACTATATACAAGGTTTTATACTGTACATATTTGTATTTGTACTGAGCCTTGAGTAAAACCTACAAGGTATCAAGACAACAAAATAACAGGCTTTCCCAAAGCCCCAAGGCCAAAACAATCAATCAAATTTGCACGACACCATGGCCAGGACAATTGTTTCAGTTTCACGAACTCCTCTCTTGAACATTGTCAAAGAAGGCTTTGCTACGAAA
This sequence comes from Nelumbo nucifera, assembly GCF_000365185.1. Next base: position 815,808 of record NW_010729289.1, on the reverse strand, counting down.
CCACAATCAACTGATATTAGACTGATTTTGAAGTGCAATTTTATTTGTACTGGTGCAAAAGTTCAAGTCAATTTCTAATCCATTTCTGATTTACTATTGTTGCAAAATTTACTAAATTACTGTTTGCGTAAAGTTAAAAAAGGTCTGACCTCTGAAGCAAAAGTTTAAAGCAAAATTGACCACAATTTGCACCTTTCATTTTAAACTCATGAATTATTATTTTTTTTTGGGTGAAATATGACTGGGGGAACACACCAACATTTTAGGATTAGGATTTTGAGATTTTACAGCCCATACGAACACACAAGTACAGATAGGGTAAAGTATTAGGCTAAACCCAACCCTAATCAATTCATACATTGAAATTGCTAAAACACCCTTAGTATTTATAATTAAATCATTGCACAAACTTGTGTATTAAGTGCTGAATAAAGATCCTTAGATTGTTTATGTTTTCTGCATGTTTTAATCAAATAATTAAAATTTTTTACATTTATTCGTATCATTTTAACTTAATTACAGGAAATTAGATACAGGCTTTGAGGCTTTGGATCACACATGCCATGATAACAACCCCTACTGGTTTTGGGGGAGGATATGAGTTCGAAGGTTTGAAGAGGGGGGGGAGGGGGGAGGGTTTAGAATTTACAAAAGCAGCAAGCAGCCCCCTGCCCTATACGGCAGAAACATCGATTGAAAGCCGCTGATTTTATGCATGCAAACCACTTATTAGTGGCATGACCAAAGACAAAATGAGTTCACATCTCCCGATTATGTCTTGTGGAGCGCAGATGTGAACTCAGACAAAATAATACGACAGGGGCAGCCAATCACCGTTTCACGTACAAATCAAATCAGAAATAATTGTCATTTGGCAGGCATAAAGGATGCAGCCATCAACGAGTGTCCATGAATTATAACACCGAAAAAGAGTAATCTTCAGACAATCTGAAAGGCTTCTTTCATTTTAAGTTAGTTCAACAAAAGCCTAAGTCCAACCAATAACAGAGCACATTGCAATTGGTAAGATACACTTGGAGGTGTTGGCTGAAAAAAAAAAACAAAAAGACCAGCCCGATCACCATTTTTTTTACATTCATATGTAACATGTGGCCTGGTTTCACCACGTCAAAAATTAGTCCTCAACTCCAGTATACAACCCGTCAAGCCCAACAGCACTCATTTTTGCAAGATCCATAGTTCCATACTTCATGATTCCTGAATTGGCTATTCCGCCATCACTAGTTCAAAGAATGGCAAGGAAAACGCTGAAAGACAAGAAAAATCTATCGTTCTAAAAGGCATGATTGCTTTCAAATGGCCCTGTTAGTCCAACACTTGAGAAGAAAAGCTGAAAGCTTGTGCGGTTGAATCAACTTTGACATGAAGAAAGAATAACAGAAAACAATCAACACAGCACCTGGAATATATTACATAGTGGCATTTCATTTCTAAAATTTTTTAGGTGAGACTAGTGAGAGGAAAAATGTACAGAATGTTGCAAGCATGATATGATATTTTGCTGGAAAAAAAAAGGTACCAAGAGCTGAGGGCCAGCAGAAATCAAAAAGCATATTGGTGAAAGTGGCCTGACACCTAAAAGTATTAATTCGAATTCAAAATGAACTTCCCCCTAAACTGAGGTTAGACATCAATTCAAGTTTAGAATCGAGAAAAGGAAGGATCCAATGAATCCTGGGGTGATTATAATTTTACAACATGGCTTTTCTGATATCAAGCTCCACTGCAAGCACGAACCAGGCCAGAAGAATATCAATGACAAAGATAACAACCAGTCACGTTGCACTGTGTATAATTGATACACATGATCCTACTAAGAAAATAGATGAGGGCAAGGATAACATAAAACATTAATATATAATACGAATTTACGAGCAGTGAACACAGTTGTGATCATCACCGGCAATACGTCGTGTGAATTTAAAGAGCACAGCGCAACTGGAAATAAAATGGGATCCACCCATTCAAAGACAAGGCATGATTAAAATAACACCAACAAAAGGAAAGAAAGACCCTATAAGTTCTAAGATAACTGGAGATGAAGATCAGATTCAGCAGCATAGACAGTAACCCAGCCCCCGACAGAAGTCAGATGTGAGTCCACCCACACATTTTCGAATTGGCACTCTTTAGGAGGCAAGAAGAATTCCAGTACGAGGATACTAGGAACTTTAAGTTCCTCTCTGGAATGAAAACCTAAATGAACTACAACAGAGAGGAACCTCCAAGTAAGAAAACTCCTAATTGAAACTAGAATTCACCTTCAATTTACTGGATAGATTATCTTTCTCATGCTGCCATTATGAATGCCTGGATCAAGTTCTCAGCTGAACGCTTTTGCTCTAATGTGCCAGATATCTGAGCCACTCGATCACCAMGAGAAGATTTTGATTCAAGAATCTCTATGGTTGCTCCTGAGATCTGCCACCAAAAACAAAACACATGCATCAAGCTGACTTAAAGTAATAATGCTGATGGCAAATACTCCATTCAATTAACAAAATGATTTAAATGAATCATAACAGATACTAGTTAAACAACACACGCTTGTTGCTGCCACCCAGGTCATGAAATGCAGAACCTCAGAAATGATGATATTATGGACATGCTACTTAACAAATTTCCTAAACAACACAACCAAATGTTATTTCAATAAAGAAACCATGGTATATGTAACCAATGAAGCATATGAATTCATCAAGTAAATATGATAGATTTATAAGTTTTCAGTAGAGCCAACTGGCTAGAGAACAGAAAGGCAAGCAAAGATCTCTTAATCCAGTAACCAACATAATTCAACCTATGTTGGAACTCGAGTTCAGTCCTCACAAGACCGTGATATCGTACTCACAGCCACTTGTAGCCGTGCATTGAGAATATCTCCCCATGAATAAAAGCATAAGAGTATTCCCAAAACACAGTTGCAAGTGGCTGTGAGTACAGAGTGAGCATGGTCTTGTGAGGACTGAATCCTATCTCCCTTGGTTGACCATCAGTATTTCATTTCATCAATGCTTGCACAGCCAGGTGAAAGGGAATAAAGAGTGTATGAACTTTGGGGATCATCAATTCATGGTTCAAGAGAATGAGAGAACAATGAATACATGGCCATTGAAACAGTATGACCTGTCCCTCCACCACAGACTATTCATGCAGCTCTGCCAGTGTAATCTCTCTTCAGGGGCCAAATAGCTTAGAAAAGTAACGTTTGCTATATCTATAAACACAAGTTAATAAACAATAAGTCATACAATCATCAAACATACAGAACTCTGTCCAATGATTGTTTTGCCTTTTGAGTAGAACGGACAGTAAACCAACCTTTCGGATGTTGCTAATGTTTGCACCACCTTTTCCCATCACTTTACCAACTGCATTTGCAGGGATCACCATCTCAAGATTTGAGGGTGGAGGCAACCTGTGCAGAAGTATGGAATATAAAACCCCGCCAAATTTAAAAAAAAAAAGTCAGCCTGAAAGAAATGCAGCTAAAGATATGAACTCAGATCAAACACAAACCCAAAATATGGCTTAGATGAATATGAAGAAAGTGATCCATAACCATTCTCTCCAACCTAAAGGGAAAAAAAGCAAGTCCAAAGATATAAAAGGTTAGCACAGGGGGAAAAAAGAAAAGTTTACACAAATGGCTAATATACAAGGTAAGCCGGAACAAAAAAGCTACTTACTGTATGTACTCACTTCAGTGTGAACAATGCATAGCGCCACAATAATAAATCACCACAATACAACTGTTTATACATCCAATACAATCATCTCTGCCATGTATGCATATACAGGTTCGGTGGCCTAGTACACCACCTCATTCAATAGGATTGAATGTTTGGTCTACAAGATTTTTTAAATAATAACAAGTGGGAGGCCCAGATTGATAGAATTGTGCACCAATTTTGCAGTACCTTTAAGTATGATGTATATAGAGTGTGAGACCACCCAAGTGAACTAGAAGAATGTTTTATATCAAGTCTTAATTTCTCTTACACAAGCAAATGGCAACCAAAGAGTGTCCTTTCATAGCTAGGTAAACTAGCAAATCACCACTAATAGCCAAATGCAAGCATTTCAAGAGGCTCTTTTTACCTATAATAATGATATAATTAATGATGAAATGAAGAAAAAACACTGCTAGAATGAAAGCAGTGGCAGGGGAACAAACGGTCAAGTTATCAGACCAACGAAAGGCTGGAAGAACAGAAAACGAAAAAGGAAACGGAACAGAATTAGTATTGAAGTAAAATCATTTTTTTCATGTAAATATAATATTTTTTTTGAGAAAAATATAATATTCAGGTGTTGACATTCAGTAAATGGTGCTCATCTGGAACTCAAATGCAGTAGTTTGTTTGGGTTGCTAACACGCAATCATTTAAATACTCTGATCCAGAGAATTGTACAACCAAATATATATAAAAAACGGGCAAAATGTTTCTCTTTAGCAAGGAAGACTTGGAATGAGAGGTGCAAGGCCAAGACTTAATTTCATACTTGGTGAGGCATTTCTTGAGATTGTAACTTGAGCCTTTCCCAGTTTTTTTTTTTTTTTATTTCCTATGTTTCAACAGTATAAAGAAAAGAAGAAAGCAAAGAAATTGATTCTCCAACTGGTTAAGAAAGAAATTGATTCCAGCTAGATGAATGGAACATACCGACAATGATCCATATCCGTAGAGGCTGCTTGAAGAAAGCATGCCCAAGCCACTTCCAGTTTCAACCCGATCATAACCCAAAGGAGCAACTGGTGGAACACTAGGGAGGACTGAAGGTACTGAAAGACCACTACCAGAAGAGTACAGAGAATCAGAAACAGGAAGGGGGTTGCGACCACTATCCCTATCCTTCAAAACATCGTCCCGAAGCCGCAGAACAATTTGAATTAGTGCATCTCTCACACTGCTAACAACTCCAACAACCTGAATGGGCAATAACAATGAAAAACTCAACTTTGATAATGACATTTCCACTTAAGGTTGGCTTGAGATAAACAAATATACTAAAAATGAGAAACTTCCAATTAACTGCAAGAGATACAGACCTCAACAAGCTCATCATTGGCCTTAGCACATTTAGGCTTCTCACTTCTGGAGATACGGACATCGGCTTTGGTTCTCCTCCGCATTTCATTTATAATTGAGCCACTCCTTCCAATAATACAACCAATAATTTTAGAAGGAATAAGGAGACGAATGCTAACAGTATCATCATCTTCATCATTTATTTTCTCTTGCAGAAGTAGAACAGCTTCAACTCCCATAGATTTCATATCATCCGAAGCCTGCCAATCAACAGATGCCACAAAACAGCTTTTTAATAAGCCTGAAACATGGGAAGAGGACCAAGGGGGAGAGGTGGAAGAAAAAAATTGTAACCAAAACCCTGCCAAGAATATCTATTAGGATGGAAGACATAGCAGATAACCCTAACCATTTTATCAATTCAGGAAAGAGTAGGAGGATTTTATAATGCAATCTGAAAGACAAAAATATACTAGACCCTCGCATTACTCAAATACACTATCCTGATGCAAGAAAAATGTTAAGCGAATTAGAAACATATATCAGCATTTTGTGACAACACTTGTATGAGAACCTTTGGAAAAAAGAAATGTAAGGGATAAAATCCTAACCTCTGTAGACGTGACTGTGATAAGACACTCATCACGATCACCCTTAGTATCATCAACCTCAATACGAGCACCACTTGCCTGCCTCACACTCTTGATGGAACTTCCTCCCTTGCCAATAACACGCCCAATCTTATCAAAGGGACACAGCAATCTTATTACTAACTCTTCAGATTGAGACAAACCACCATAACTTGAAACTACAGGAAGCGAAGATGAAGAATAGAGAGGCCATGCACTTCCTGAATCTGTGTATCCATGGAGATCAGGTATATGTGGTGTAGCACCAATTACTGAGGGAACAGATCTAGATGGTGGAACAATAGGATCTGCACTTGGATAAAATCCACCAGCAGGATAAATAGAGGCATCTGAAGGGATAATGATGCTTGGAGGAGCTTCAGGAACAGTTGTGTCGAGAGGAATTTCTTCTTTTGGAGAAAACTTGTATGTGATAGAAGACACTGCATATAGTGCCTTCTTCACAGCTTCAGCATCACCAGAGATCTACTCACAAAGATAATAGATCACAAATTAGATATGTTAAACGCAAAAGAAATTCAAGATTTCAACAAATTTCAAATAAAATGGATATCACAATAACTATTTTTCTTTGCAATAGACATCTTGTGGAATATGAATAATATATGAAACATATATTTTATGAGAGTAAATCATGAAGCAGGAAATAAGTAAACAACCATTGAAGTAATTGGAATTACATGGAAAGAGTACATTTTATCCCCACATAAATCCCAAATGTAAATCAAGTAAAATACTATTTCACTCCAATGCATTTGTTTTGCATTAAAGAAGTCAAAGCATCAAAAGAGGGTTTCCTTGCTAAGGAAAGGCAGCCTCTCATATGGCAGAACTTGATGAAATTTATAGGCCAGCCTGCTGCTGTTGCGATTACCTGTTTTTCTATTTGTTGAGATTTTTGAAAAGAAAAGGACAATAGGGTAACATAAAAGCATGTTTAGGCCTAACAGTACATAAACATTCTATGTAGTCCCCTCTTTTTGGAATAAATAGGAAGAAATTAGATGTCAAAAACAAATAAACAGAAAGAATTTACCCACATATCATTATCTTGTACATAGTTTAAAAATCAATGTCAGACCCAGACTTACATCAACATTACAGGTAATCTATGAATTTTGAGTATGAACCTAATAACTTCTAACAGTTACAAATTACAACATGCGTCAAATTAAAGGTACATGTGAATTATTTTGCCTCCACGTGAAACTGGAGAGAAAACTGACTCAAGGTCATTACTCAACTTGTGGCATAAATTTAAAGGGTAAAACTTGTAGGTCTGGTTTGATTTTGTCATGTTCAATGGGTTATCCAACAAGATCAAGATTGAAAATTCCCAACTACAAATGTCTAAGTTACTAATGATTATGAAGGGCCAATGACTCTAACAATATTTCCTGTTACATTATTCAAATACTGAGCTAATTTTTATTATTCAAAAATGATTGATAAGTATTGGTTTTTAAAATTAAACAACTGTTAAGGCAGGAAGATGGAGAAAAGGTTCGTGGAGGCAGGAAGATGGAGAAGAAATCTGAAGGTTGAAGCTAAGGTTTTCCTGTTTGAAGAAGAGAAAGGTAGAGGAAAGCTGAGTCTGAAGATAAGTGAAGCAAGGAGGGCTATGGTTCTGTTGTCTGGAACAAAAGTAGTGGAATGGTTGCAGAAGTTTGTGGAAGGGGCTAGTTTGAAAGGTAAGCAAAATAACAGTCAAGAGCTTGCAGTTGATGAAGGTACGAAATATACTGTTGAGAGCAGAAAGAATGTGAAAGGGTGCTACATAGCTCTGGCTGAGTTCTTCGGTGGAGGAAAGAAACAGCTGGTTTGTTTCGCAGCAGGAAAACAAAACCAGGGGAGGAGGGATGTGAGTAAGGTGCTTCAGGAATTTTTGCTCCGTGGAGTAACAAGAACAAAGGAGAGTTCAGGAAAAGCAGATGGGGTGGTTGAGAGAGATACCTTAACTGGAAGCATGGAGCAGGGATCTGTAATCTTAGCAAAAGCCAATGGTCAATGCAGGGTTTTGGATTA
>NW_010729289.1:775904-802370 GCF_000365185.1 Nelumbo nucifera | reverse complement strand
TTTAACCCTTCTTTCTTCTCTTGGCCCCATAAAAGAGGAAGGAAAATGTGGAGATGCTCACAAGCAACATTATTATGGGCAATATGGGAAGAAAGGAATTCCAGAATCTTCCAAGAAAAAGGAAGCAGTAGTCAAACCTTAAAGGACTGCATTTTGTCCAGGTCTTTACATTGGTTAAAGACTCTAGAATTATTTAACCATTTTACTTTTACTRATTGTTGGAAGGATTGGAAGTTGGTAGCAAGTTGTTCCTCCTACAGGGGAAGGGCAGTGACTAGCTAGGTCCCCCTCCTCTTGGTTCTTTGAAGCTGAATTTTGATGGGAGTAGCCAGGGTAACCCGGGTCCCTTTGGGATGGGAGGTGTACTGAGCAATGAGGCTAGAGAGGTTGTCTTAATCTACTATGGCCCTTTAGGAGTTGGAAACTCTATCTGGGTAGAACTGCTAGCTGCAATACAAGGAATACTTCTTGCAAAAGAAGTGGGCGTGGAGCAGCTTCTGATTGAAGGAGACTCTAAGACAGTGGTGGACTGGTTAAATAATCCGGAGGATGTCACTTGGGGCTACAAAAATGAGTTAAAGAAATTCAAATGGCTGACAAGAAATATGTCTATAACAGTACAATGGGTTGGGAGATCAGCTAATGCTTTTGCTGATGTCTTGGMAAAACAAGGGATAAATAGGGAAACATTGTTCTGGGCACAAWTGTAACTATTGTTTTAATTTCAACATTCATGTTTTCTCTGTTGTAGTTTGTGTATTTGCTGTTTGGAGAGGCTGCTCCTCACGCCTCTAAGGGGATCTTCTTGTATCTATTCATTATTTTAATGGAATTGATGTTATTTATCAAAAAAAATGATGAATTGGCAACATACACTTGATTTTCAGAGATAATGACACTTTTATATGTAATATAATGACAAGATTTTTGAACAACACATGCAATTTTTTTTTTCAAACACATACGCATATAAAAATTAAAAGACCTAAATTTTAGCACTAGATGCATTCCTATCAACTGAAAATGGGTCATGTTCATATGAATGAATAAAGGGGACATGTTGTATCATTTGAACACATTCTGGTTTGCACCTTGTGCCCTAGGATAGTGGAATTCTTCCCATCACACTGCCACATTTTAAAACACTAGTAAGTGTGCATAAGTATTTTAGTCATTTATCAAAAAAATGTAAGATTTAAATAGAAAAAATTCAATGGAGTGAAAAGTAGTAGTTCAATTTACAATTTAACCTCATAATTAAATAGGGACTAAATTCAAAAATGAGTATTTTAGTCAAAAGAAAGTTCTACAATTTTATTCATATTTTTATAGTATTGTAAATATAGAATTATAGATGTGTTCAATTTTTCTATTACACTTTTGTATTATTTTTGTGAATAAAAATAATTCTAATATCTCACACTTACATTTTGTTTAAATGATAAATATATGATATTATACATGTGCCTAAATGTTTTTTTTGCAAAATTTATGTATTTTTTTCATTTTTGTATTTTTATATTTTATTAATTTCCATTTTTGTATTTTATATCTTATTAATTTTCATTCTTGGTCAGTTCTAAATTATGTAATTCATTTTCATTACCAATAAAAAATAATTATTGTTCTTATAAAAAATAAAAATAATTATTGTTGATTACACTTATTTTTTTAATTTGATTAATAAAAATATCATAAATGTGTCTAATTTTTTCTACATTTTTGTAAGTTTCTATATTTATTTCTATTTTAAAAATTTTATTACCTAACTATGACTTCATATGTTGATCAATTTGATTTGGATGGTTGAATTGCTTAGCCACCACATGGATTAAAAATGGTTTTTTTTAGTCAACTTTAAAATATATGGGTTATATTGTTAAAAATATTGACACAAATCTCTGGTCATGACAAAGCAAAAAGGGCCAATGTAAATAAAACTCATATTTTGATCCCTAGACCCCTCCCTCTGAGGCATAACTCATATCTCTGTATGAGGGGTCTCTTTTTGTATCCTTAACTTCTTGATGTTTCCAATGGATCCCCTTGCTTACAAAAATAAATAAATAAATAAAAATAAAAATCTAATTTAAAAAGAAAAAATGGGACTATGGGAGTTAATAATTTAAGTATAAGAGGGGATTAAATGAGGTGGAAATTAATAACTGAAATTACATCTTCAACCTTTTCATTAGAGATGGAATAAATACACAATTATGGGCATTTTAGTAGCCACTAAAGCTGTAATAAAATGACTTTTATACCCTTTCTCAAACAAAGAAGTAGAGGGTAATTTTAGTCCAAAAAAGGTTCACATTGCATTCACACTTTTTAGATAGTATAGATTGGATTTACTAACATTAGACTTCACAACATGTCTACTTTTCAATGGTAAATATTATTTTTTTACTGAATAATGACTTTTTTTTATAATTTTTACTGAATAATGACTTTCAAAGATAGACTTTCTGAAACATGCTGGATTTCAACCCAAATTATGTAACCACACAATGGTGGAATTTATCCTAAACAATCCCCATTGGCAAAAAGATGATGACATCTACAGGATTTGATTTCTCAGTGGCAAGGAATAGGTCTGAGCAAGAGAGGTAAGACCTATTGACTGATAATACTGCACACTGTTCTTTGGGGAATTTGGGAGGAAAGAAACAATCGGCTGTTTGAAAATAGGTCCAAATCTAAAGGTGAACTGAGCAACCACTACTGCAACTTGTGGGCCTCTAGTTCAGAGTTCACAGGAGTTAGTATCAATGATCTCAGCAGAAACATATATAACTTCCTGGTTTCTTCCCCTCCTACCCCACTCTCTACTAGAGCTCCTTTAGTTAGGAGGGAAGGAATCTGGACTCTCAGCTTTGATGGAAGTGCTTATGGTAACCCCGGAGCTGCTGGCATTGGAAGAATTCTAAGAGATGAGAATGGCCACACATGCTGGGTTTATAGTGGTCCGATTGGGATAGCTGACTCAACAAAGGCAGAAGTGTTAGCAGCTCTAACAGGGATTCGCCTAGTCAGCAAACTGGGTATCCAAAGCTTCTCAATTGAAGGTGACTTAGTCAATACTATAAGATGGTTGGAACGACAGGAAACTGGACCTTGGAGACTTAGTCACTTCCTATCAGAGGCAAGGGACCTCCTGGCTCCTTTGAATGCTTCTCTAACCTGGATCCCAAGGGAACTAAATAAAATGGCAGATGGTCTAGAAAAATTAGGAGTTATTCTAGAGACTCTGTACTGTGATTCCTGTCCTCCTGTGTAATTCTCAGGGGTCTAGCCCCTCTTTTGTATTTGTACACACTCTTGTGTACCTCTCTTTTCATCAATAAAATTGTTGACTTTTCTCAAAAAAAAAAAGATGATGGCATCTAGGTGAAGTTTTTTTCAGAAGGTTACATAAAGTTCAACAGAGTGGTTTATTTGAAGTATGTGACGTACTGAAGGGTTTTCTGTTGTAAATATAATGCAGTGTACTTATAGTGTATTATAATAAATCCAAAGCAAACAGTAGTACAAAGTCATATACAGAAATTCATAGATAAATATCATACGAAAATTATTAATAAATACTGGCAGAAAAATAAGATTTTATGAGAAAATCTGATTGCCAAATATTCTCCAAAACTGTTGTTCTTGTAACTAAATGTAAAAGACAAACCTCTGAATCAACTTTATCTAGGATTTATTCTTCCTAAAAATGCACTAAGCATAGACAAGAACTAACCTTACCATATCCAGACCTTTCAGAAATACATGATACAATTATATATTCAAAATTGTCAATAGGTTATAGGATATACCAGAATGAAGTTGTCAAAATCCATAGCACATGAATGAGTAGGGTCATTAGCGTCTTTGGGGGAAACTTTGATGTTTGCCTTTGTTTTGCTTCTTAATTTCTTGATTGTTGCTCCAGACTTTCCAATAACATTCGCTGATTGGCTAGTAGGAACAAGAATATGAGCCTCCTCCTTATCTTTTCGTTTCTTGTCAGAATCCCCAGCGGTAGCTACTGCATTAGCAATAGAAGCATGTACTTTGAGAAGTGCATCCTGGGCAGGGCAGAGGGGCTTCATATCATCATTGTCATCATCAACCTCTACATCTTCCTTCTCCTTAACATGGCAATATATTGTTATAACCCTCTCCTTGGCACCAGGAAAAGGGTCCACAACCTTAATCTTCGCTCGTGTCTCCTGTCTTATTGAATTTATTACTTTCCCACCCTTACCAATGACACTTCCAATGACATTATCTGGGCAGAGTATGCGATAAATAACCAACTCACCATCCCCTGTATCATCTTTGTTGTTGGCTCGTTTCTTCTGGTTCTTGGTATCTCCATCATTGTCCCTCTGTGAACGGGAGCGCTTACCAGTCTCACCCATATCTGGCCAATCAAATATACCTTACAGTATAATCACTTCCTATAAGGATATAATGCAGTATAAGCAAGGTTCAAAATTTATCGGGTGTATCGTATCGTCGGTGGCTTCCCGATACGCCTATTTACAGGTGTTTAGGGAACCCCTCTTTTTAATAAAAAATATATATAAAAATAGGCCCAAAAACCAAATTTTTTGAAAAAAAAAACTAAAAAGCATAAAAGCGTGTTATTTTAAGTACCGATACGCCCCTGTGTATCGATATTTTGCATCTTGCCTTCCTTTCCCTACTTTTTCCTTCAAACCAAACACAGCCTTGAGAATGTCAAAGGCATAGACACTATACCATACCAAAAGACCTTACAGAACTACTCGTACACACCAATTCACCGACATTAATTAATCGGTACAAAACAACGTCGTTTCGTTAATAACTAAACTTTAATACGAGCAAAAACGGTTTTTTTTTTTGCTTTTCTACTTTACGAACCAGCCAGACAAAAAATCATCATCCAGAACCACAACGAATACCATAGTAAAACAAAAAATGCAAAAGAAAGGAACTCCTCAGAACGATTTTCTTCTAACAGAACCAAGAGGATTATGCAACAAATAACTATATAAGACTTCTGGGAAAAAAAAGAAAAATAGAACACTTCTGAAATTCTTGCTTTGAACCAAAAATCCAAGAAAGAAAAAGAAAAAAAAAACCGTAACTCTAGGATGCTCAAAAAGTTAGCTTGAAGAGAAGAAACGCTGAAATAATGGCGCAAGAAACGTACCTGTAACCAGGAAGAGGCCGAGGAAAAACCCTAGCCCTAGAAGAGAAACACAAACGAGTTGCTACTTCGTTGAGCTCGAGACTTTGTGGAGGAAGTCCCGTCAGGATTACGATTGGTTCAATCTAGTTGGTATAAAGAGTTGAGTTTCACAACCGGGTTGTTCGGTAATTTTATTTACTTTTTTCTGAAAGGAAACCGGCTATAAGTGGTTAATATTCAACATTTTAGGCGGAACGGGTAAATGCGGGTTCTGGAGACGGGAAAGAAGCTCCGGATTCGAGTAACGTTCACAACCATAGACAACGTTTTAAAAAACGATCCGGAAACGGAACCGTTCTTCCACCGGTTTTCGGGTTAACATCCGACTGTTCGGTTCGAATGGACGGTCCATTCTGACAGTAAAATAAAAGAATAAAAAAAAAATTGTCAAAAATCATTGAATGGGTCAACGGGTCAACTGCCTGGGTCAATAGTTTGTTTACTTTTTTAATGATTTTTTACCAGATTTCGAGTTTGGGGTAAAACGAAACCGGTTGCCTGAACGGTTCCCAAGTCGAATGGTCCGGATCAACAGCGGTCCGAAAACGTTGCCATATACCATACTGTCCAACTACTGTATGGAAAATGGTGGACCTTACCAAAACAGCAAAATCTGAAAATTGGTTGTTCACAATTTATCCTGCAGAAATGAAAAACGAGACCAGATCTGCTCCTCACACCAACCTCACATGCACATCTTATCATGCATTGGAAACATCTCCCGCATCTATAAGTTATTATTCATGGGGGATGTTTCCAATGCACAGTGGATGTGCCTATGAGGTGCTCATATGTGAGGAGTAGATCTCGTTCCATAAAAAACGAGTAAATATGCTTTTTTGGGTGTGAACATTTTTTTCTCGAAAATCATGACCAAAAAGTGCCCACATTACCAAACACCATCTAAATATGCGAATTTGCTTTAATATCCCAAATGCGTCTCACAACCCATTCCAACCATATATTAAGAAATTCTTATAACAAGTAAAAAAGATGTTCCCAATACACATTGAGATGTATATGTCAGACGTACCAATCTGATCTCTAAACATGTGAGAGCTGTTCTATCCGAGCATAGAAGTGCTATCCTCTCTTTTGTTTGTGAACCAATTTGTTGTAACATTATCTTTTTGTAGGTATGGGAGTAGGAAATCCTAGATGGGGTCCTCTAGGCCAAACGGAAACACTCGACTATCGCCAGGCACTTCCAAGGAGTCTTCGAGACACACTCAAGGATGCCGACCACGAGTAGGAAATCTCCTTTTATAATGAGGAGTTATTTTGGAATTGCAATGCTAGCTTGTGGGCTTCAAGGGCAGCCCATATTTCCGCAACTACTCTTCTTGTTCATGCTTCAAAGTGGGCCATTTGGTTTGTGGAAATAGGGGTCTAGAATGAAATCGAAATATAACCATTTGGTTGGGTAGAATTGAAATCTCATTCTCATTTTTAATAGAACGATATTCCCCATTTGAGGGAATGGCAATTCCCATCCATTTCTTCAAGAATGAAAATCCCATTCCAACTGATTTCAATTCTAATTCCAATTTCAATTACTGTCTAAACCAAACAGACAAGCAAAATAGATCATTCCGATTTCGATTCCAATTTATTTCAATTCAGATTCCAATTTCAATTCTGATTTTGGCTATGAACCAAACGGACCCGTGGTTCTATTTAATTTTGATGATGCATTTTCACGAGTTAGGGATGCAAAACGGATCAAATCAGATATCAATAGATCCAAATTTGATTCCTTGCATCCAAATTCAAATTATATCTTATCCATTGAGTTTATGCCAAATGGGATTACAATTGGATATTAAATTGTATAAATATTTAAATTAAAAATGATCAAAATGTAATGTAGTATTAATAAAGTGAACTAAATGACGTTGATATTATATTTTATGAACAAAATTCATTCATAATTACTTACATGAAACTTAAACTTATGAAAATTTAGTAAAAAGCAACATTCAATCAACTTTATTAATATATAATATAAAACTTTATTATATGAGTATAAATATATTTGAATCAAATCAAATTGGATAGGGGTGGATTCATATTGGATCCAATTAGGAATGGATTAAATTCAAATCACCCTTAAGACTATGTTTCATTTGAAGGAAAAGGTAGAGAAATGAAGGGAAAAGACAAGGAAACCCATATAAAACACAACCTATTGGAATGGAATTCGGACAATTGAATGGCATTTGCAGTTGTATCACAAGCATTATGTTGTTGTAATGATTTCTCAGCTCAATTAATATTTAAACCTTTTGCTATGTCATGCATTTAGTAAAACATGTGCCCATTTGAGAGGGCTTTTACAAAATGGCTTCTAGTATTGCAAGGTCGTGAAGCTATATCGGTGAAAAACCAAAAAAGCCAAAAAAAAAAAAAAAAAGCTTACCTTGAGCTGAGAAATCAACTCATTGCGAAAGCTAGTTTTGCTAACCTCTTCAAGAACTCACTTAATACTAAAGCCCTTTCAAATATGTCCTAAAATATTTTTAGGGTAAAAGGCATAAATATACCTAAGTATTTTAGAAATTGACTTAAAGATACCTTGGGGTTTTAATATGGATTTAAACAAAGTTTTTAAAATCGAATTGGACAACGAACTGGTCAGGGTCCAGTTCCTGGGTCCAACGGCCCGACTGTTCGAACCGAATGGATGGCCTGTTCTGAAAAAAAAAATTAAAAAAAAAAACAGCCAAAACCATTGGACGGTTCAAACGGTTCGACCGCCCAGGTCAACAATTTGCTAACCAAATCAACGGTTTTTGGCGAAATAATGGTCCTTGGGTAAAATGGACCGGTTCCTAGTTTTTTCGGTCCAACCATCTAGTCTGGTCCAGTTTTGAAAACCATGCACTTATACATGTGACACTTTTATCCTTTATTTTCTTTCAAACTTTCAAAAAGAACCTAAGAGAACCATGTGACTCACCTACCAATGACCTAAACCTGAGTCAAAATGCTCGGTCATTCAAATGGCTCCCAGAGGTGTCCTAACACATACAAATAAAGAAATTGACTTTGTTTAGAGCAAACCAACTGTTGTTGTTTTCAGCTATATTTAACATTTTAACATTAATTGAGGTTCTACAGGATACATTGTCTGGAATATTAGTGTTAAATCACTTTTTAATTTTTTCTAATGGGAAATCGTTGACAATAACACAAATAATCTTTTATTTTTGTTTTTTGGCTCAATAACTTTGAACAAGAACTCACCAACAGGTAATCACAACTGTCCGATCTAACCAAATTATTCTTTTTTTTTACATTTTTTTTTAAATTTATCACAATTTTTCAAAATATCTAAAACTTATCATGTCAGTAAGTTTTTATTTTTCAAAACACACCTTCCATTAGTACACCGTTATGTTTCTTAACAGAGGTGTCCTTGTCAGCATAAATAACAATTTTCATGACCAAATTACCATTGAATAGTGAGTTAGAGGAAAATTGGTCTTTTTCAGTTTTCAATTTTCTTGTTTTTTTTTTTGCATTTTTAGTGTTTTGTTATAATTTCCAATGTTTTATATAATTCCTGTTTTTTACATTTTTCTATTTTTTACAATCTATAAACTTTCCTGTATTTTTGTTATTTATTTACAATTTCTGTTTTTCTATAATTTTTGGTGTTTTTTCTACAATTTTTATTTTCTGATTTTGTTTTTCAATTTTTATAGTTTCTATAATTTGAAAATATTTTTTTATTTTGTTTGCAATTTCTATAATTTTTTATACTTTTTGTAATTTCTATTTTTTATGTATTTTATATTTGAAAATATTTTTTGAACTTTTTCCTTTTTTAATGTCTAAATATTAAAATGGTAATATATTAACACCCATTAGTTTGTTTAACGTCAAGTTAGTGACATGGTGAGTTTTAGGCATTTTGAAAAGTTGTGGTGAGTTTAAGAGAAATACTGAAAACTCATAGTGAGTTTTAGAAAATTTCCCTTTTTTTTTCTGTCTCCAACTCTTTCTCGCTTTCTTCTTCTCTTCTCTCATCGGAACAAGAAGAGGATAAATAATACCACAGAGAGAATCACACAGAAAAATATAGGAGGATAAAATAGGCTTTTGAAGATTTTTTATAAGTATGCATGTGGCATTTTACAGATAGAGGGTAAAGTCCATTGGGGTCAACCCATGGGGTATATTTAAGTCTATTTTTAAACTTTACGGTATATTTAAGTCTTTTACCCATTTTTTCGTAAATCCCTTAAACCTCTATAGGGCGTCCACGGTTTGGTTAACCGAACCATGGGCATATTTTGCAAACCAAACCGATGGTATTGGTTTTTTCAATTCTCCAAACCGAAACTGAATCGGTACCATTGGTTAACTAGTTCGCTGGTTTCGGTTCTTCAGTTTTTTGGTTTTTTATATTTATAATATATTATATAAATATATGTATAATATTATATTATAAATAATAAATGATATATAATATATTACAAATATTTTAAAAATATATAATATATTTATAAATAGATTATTATAAATATAATATAAGTATATATTTATATATAATGAATATATATTTATATATAATATATAGAAAATATGTGACATATATTAAAAATATAAATAAAATATACATATAAATATATACTAGTCGGTTCAGTTAACCGCCGATTATTTTTTGTAGGTTAACCGAAAACCGAACTAATCCTTTGATTTTTCAAAAATTCCAAACCAAAATCGAACCGATCGGTTCGGTTAACCGTATTTTGCAGTTCGTTTTTCTCGATTCAATTTGGTTTTTTAGTTTTTCGGTTTTTCATGGACACCCCTAAACCTCTCTTGTGTTTTCTTAAAAGAAATTAAACTTCCTCTAATGATTTGTCTTTAAACCTCCCCTAACTCTTAGGCTATGTTTGGTTCGAAGGAAAAGGTAAGGAAACCTATACAAGGTTTCTAAATGTTTCCCTACCTTTCCCTACTTTTTTCCTTCAAACCAAACACAACCTTAGGGATAATGGGACTTATAGCCCCTTCAGTTACTTTTATGTCAATGGTCACACTAAATGGCCATTATGTCCATACTAGCTGATGAAGGGTGATTTGGCAGGACTTAGCAAGTAAAGGTCACGTGGACATGATCTGCCCAGTAGGTGACAACTCAGCAAAAGGAGCCTAGTCAGCAGTTTTAGAGCTCGGGTGTTCGGTCACCCTAGCACAAAGCCACCTCGGCATAAAGGCATCTCGACACCTAATCCAGTTTGGGGCTCAAGACCCGGAGTGACACGTATCGACTCCAAAAGCTGCCCAACAAAACCCGAACCTCACGGGATCACGTCGCATAACGGCAGGCCTTATCCTCTCACCACCCAGATCGGGCGGAGATGATAGACTTCCTTAACTGATATGTCACTCCTCGACTAAAGTGGAAACGGATTTCATCTACTTAGGCTGAAGATCCCGGGACCGTTTCGTGAGACCCACGACAACTCAGCTATATAAAGGCAACAACCCCTCCAAGGCCCAGGTATGCACGATTCTTTACATTCAAGCTATTTAGAATCCAAAACTTTAGCTCGCAACCACAACATATTACTGACTTAAGTATCGGAGCGACCTCGCCAGGTCTTCCACCCCGGTCTCTCTGATCTCTATTTCGCAGATTGATCCAGCTTGCCACGCGAAGCACAACCAGACAACCCTCTAGCTAGGAGCTTCCAGATCGCGCATCATCAATTGGCGCCGTCTGTGGAAACCGATCGAAAGGTCATCCCAATCCTAGTTATAGTCTCAATCTCGGTTTCAACCTCAATGGCATCATCCAACCACAACGGAAAGAGTGACATGAACATTACTGGGGGGCAAGAGCAGCAAACAGTCGTTCCCCATGTTAGACAGTTATGCCCTTAGCTCCAATCAGATTGATGTACCTTTTTACATTTATTGTAAATGAATAAAGTACATAATTGATTCATGTCATTGTGGTGTGTTTCTGTGTAATACCCTTAAACTGGACACTTATGAGACTCATGTTAGTTTAGAATCTTCACATCAGTTTGATAGATCTTGGAGATTTATCCTGCCAAGGCTGACATTGATGTGCCGCCAAGTTGGTTAGGGTGACTTATCTTAGCTGCCAAGGTGAGACCTAAGGTACATGCAGTGTGGATTTTCTTGAAACCTTGAACTGGACCAAAATTCCAGTATTGCCCTAGACCTTGGAGATAGATGGGCAAAACTAGAATGTTACACCTGACCCCTAAACTCGATTATGGCACTGCACTAGGTGTCGGATCGGGCTGTCTTTGATATGCCAATCAGTGAGATCCTTAGAAGGGGTCAAAACCTGGGTATGTTGGGATAGTCTGAGAATTCATGTGAGTGGGTGATCATAGTGAAAGGATCAACCCCTTTGTCGGACAAAGTGAATGATCGGGAATGCACTTTCTCTGATGGAAACCTAAACTGCCGGCAGTTGATTTCAACTGTTGAAATTTGTTTTTGCAAAATATATATATATATATATATATATATATATTATGGTTTCAAAATATTTTGCAAAAGGTTTTACTTCCCGGGATCCATGTGAGTAGAGAGTGCAGCACACTGTTCCTTGCAGCCGAGGGAGAGGTTTTCTCTTGTTGGGCAGTGTTTGATCATTATGGGCTGAGAGGTTAAGTGTAAAACCATTGAGGGTAATACCTGATGGGCTAATCTTGCATCTGCCCACAGTGGATAGACCCAATGACCATTTAGTATAAATGTTGGGCCCATTAAGAGTCCATAGTGATGGATTTAGGGGTTTACTGTCTTCTACAGTGAATTCGGCTACGCCTTTTAACAAAGGTTGGGCTAAATCCATGTGGCTGATGTGTAGATCAATGTTTGGGTCCCACGCCATACAAAGAGAGCCAACTGGGCAGCAGGTTAAGAGGTTAAGTGAGCACATAAACTTAATGGGCCTAAAGCCCAATTTCAAACTGGGTTAATTAGATTAATTAAATAGGGGCGGATCTGGGTTTGGATCAACATATAAGGATAAGAGGATAAGTCTTGTTCATTTAAAGAGTTCAGATCCAAATAAAGATTTGGATCAAGAAACTCCTAATTTGATTAGGATTAAGTTGATCTTGAACTATAGATAACATAAGGGATTATCCTTATCACTTAAAGAGTCCAGATCCAAATAAAAATTTGGATCAGGAAGCTCCTAATCAGATTAGGAAATTGTATCTTTAAGGCTATAAATAAGAGAGCAAGGCTTACATGAAAAAGACACCAAATACAAGACAACAATCTGTAGAGTTCTTCCCTACTCTTGTCGACCCTACCCAGTTCGATCTCCACTTGTGGGAGTGATCAAGAATTGTTCTTGATATTGCTTCTTGGTAGAAGAAGCAATTTGAAGTCGTGCTCACCAACCCTTTACTCCATTCTTGCTAAAGAATTTGGTTCTTGCTGAAGAGCCATCCTGCTGATCCTGCTTCACCACACACTGTGTCATCTTCAGTGGAAGCGGGTTTTGGTTATCTCCTTGGGCATGAACACCTTCATTGGGAGTTACCGCTATTTCGTATCAGGTATATCCCTCTCCTCCCTTTTGGTTCCAGATCTGGTCCGGTTTGGTTCAAGATTGATCATTAAAAATGCAGTTTTCTAAAATAGGGAATGCGATTCCCATATGGGAAAGAGATAAATTTTTGAAATTTCACCCAACCTTCCTACTGGGTTCGACCATCCATATGATTGATCTCTCTTCCCTTCATTGGTATTAGAGCCAAGTTTAAATCTTGAACCGAATTAAACCAGATCTGGATCTGTGCAAATGGGCAGAAGGCGTTCTACCTGATTTGCATAGTTAATGTTTTTCTGGGAAATTGGTTCCCAGTTTTTGGGCGAATGATATGAAATTAAATCTTTATTAATCTGATTTATATTTAGAACTGTTCTATATATTTTTCTTGGATTTTGGATTGTTCGTATGGTGGAGATCGAATTCTTTTATTGGTGTAAGAAATTTGCAATTTCTTCCATTCATTATTGGTCTATAATTAATTTTATTTTTTTTAATTTTAGATGGAATGTATAGGAATTCAAATATGATGTAATATTAATAGAAAAATTAGGTTTTCTATTTTTATTTCATTCAAAGACGAAGCTGAAAAAACAAAGGAGAGAATTTCGTAGGTTCGGGTTCAATGATCTACGATTTGCAGTTTTGGAAACTGCATACTGCGAACTAATCTTTGTTTTGCAGGGTTGCAGCCTTGCGAACAACCCCCTTTTTATTTGATTACTGATTCTTGAATGTCATCTATTAGTTGTTTAATTTTAGATCATCTTTCTTGAATTTAATCTTGAATTAAACATCAAACCCTAAACCCTTTCGAACTAGATTGAACCAAACTGGTTGGACCGAATCTATGGTTCGATGCTAAAATTTCCTATATGGGCCGAGGGATTGATATTTAATTACAAGATGCAATTCGGTCCACATTTGTAAAACCCAGTTTTAATCTATTAAAATTGCAGTTCAGCCCATATACCTAGATAATATTAATTGGTAATATTATGGAATTAAATGGGCTTTATATATGGGTTTAACCATTATTTAATTGATTGGATCAATTATGGATTTTATGCATGTGATGTATGGATGTGTGATGTGCTACGCTCATGGGCCATAAGCACTTGGCCCATGTTGATTCGGTAGTGGCTCTTTCGCACACCATGGCTGAATGCACATCTTTGTCATGGTGTCCTTAAGATCATTGGATGATCTCCCTGCATGGTGGGCCCCACATCAGCTTCCTCCCCAAGAAGAACCGTGCGGAACCCTAGCCATTTAGGGCCCATCTAAATCTGGCTTTATGAAAGCCAATGGGAGCCACTTTGGTTTGACATTAATCAGATCTAGGGGGTTTTTCGTTCCCTCCATTAAACATAAGTGCATGTGATAGGGAATTTCATATGATAAATTCTCTAAAGGCCTTCCATCATTAGTATGAAGGTTGGCTGTATTGGTGGGTGGGGATGCACCATAAAATTGGGCTATCCATCTGCTAATGCAGTTGGCTAGATTGCTCCATGAGATGATAGGGGCATCATAGACCGATGTGGGAGGGGCCTATCCTAAAATGGAAGACTCTCTCACGGTACCTTGGCGTTCACGAACATGATGGGTGAGCACTTACTGGACAGAAAGGTTTAACCTAAAATGGCTATGAACCTTGTCTGACAGAGGCCAAAGGGAAAGCTCATAAAATGAGTGGATGAGATCCTTCATAGAAGGTGGTGGGTTTTGTAGCTGAAACAGTTGGCTCCATGCACCCCATGTGGTTTCTCACATTTCCAGAGATACACTGTCTCCACCATTGATGGAAATGGAACATAGATTAAAAGCCCTTTCTATGTGATGACATGAATCAATTAGGTTGTGGACTTATAAATCTGCATTGCCTTTACCAGAAATGGAAAATGGAAATTTTACCAAACTGTTGGATGATAACAAACTCAAGGGCTCTAATTATGCTAACTGGTTCAGAAACCTTATGCTGGTTCTGACGTCCGAGAAATTGGACAAAATTGCTAAGAACCCTACTCCGGATCATCCGGGTGACAGGGCTTCTGAGGCCCGAAGAAGAGAGTATCAAGAATGGGAAGAGAAAAATATTCTCTTGCTCGGTGTTATATTATAGCCTCTTTAGACAATCCGATATAGCAACAATTTGATAAGATCAAAGTGTCCAAAGATATTGGATAGTCTGAAGACTATGTATGAAGAACAGATCCGTTCTACTCGACAAAAGGTCTTAAAATTATTTATGACCGCACAGATGACCGAGAACCAATAGGTTCATGACCATCGTCTAAAGATGATGGGTTATATCAACGAAGTGGAGGCTCTCGGGTCAAGGCTAGATCATGACATCAAAATTGATGTTGTCCTCAATTCCTTACCTCTATCATTCAATCAGTTTATCATGAATTACAACATGAATAAGCTAAACGTTAGCCTTTAGGAACTTAGGAATATGTTGCAGAGGGCTGAAGAACTAATTAAGAAGGATAAGCCGATAGCCATGCTTATTGAAGGTGGCAAATCGACCAAAAAAGCATAAGGCTAAAAGGAAGGTTTAGAAGAAGGGTAGCAAAACTAAAAAGCAGAAGAAAGATAAGGCATTGGGTGCCTGCCGCTTCTGCAAACATACCGACCACTGGAAGAGGAATTGTCCTCAATATCTGGAGACTAAGAAGCAAGGTAATTTCGAATCTTTTATCATAGAGACCAATTTGTTGGTCACTTCTGCCTCCTGGTGTATTGACTCAGGAGCTTCAACTCATGCGTGTAACTCACTGCAAGGGTTCAAGATAAGCAAAAGATTGAATGATGGAGAAGTGACGCTCTACTTGGGAACTTCTGCAACAGTTGCAGCTACATCCATAGGAACTATAGAACTAGTTTTCAAAGAAGGAACAATTGTATTCAAAGATTGTCTTTTCGTACTTAATTTAAGAAGAAATTTGATTTCTGTCTCAAAATTGTGCATGGATGGTTATTCTATCTTATTTAGTAATGTGATTATTATTAAACGGAATAACAAATTCCTTACATACGGAGTACTTGAGAACAGTCTCTATTTTCTCCATCATTCTCTAAAAACAAACATTACCGAAACTATGTCAAAAATAATCCCCAAAAAGAGGACTCATGATACAGTTAATCCCATGTGCCTGCGGCATTACCGACGGCCACATTAATATAGATCGTATCACAATGTTGGTAAATGATGGTTCTTTGGATTTTCTAAATGTAGAAGATCTTTCAACCTATGAACCTTGCTAGGGCTGTTCATAAGAATGCCCAACCCGACCAAACCGACCAACCCGGACTGACCCAACCCGAGTTGGCTGGGTTTTCATTCGTATTGGTCGGTTTCGGGTTGGGCACATACAAAAACCGATATCTCGGGTCGGTTTCGGAACCGACCCGACCCGAACTAGTCTTTCTTCTACTAGTTTGGTAGTTCTTACTTCCTACTTTGAGTAGTTTCCTAATTCCTACTAGTCTTCTAGACTTCTACTAGAAATAGAAGGCCCATTAGGCAATTGCAATTAGAATTCAATTAATTAGGTGTTCTTTTTTAGTTTTTTACCTAGATTAGGCAATTACAATTAGAATTCAATTAATTAGGTGTCCTTTTTTAGTTTTTTACCTAGATTAGGCAATTACAATTAGAATTCAATTAATTAGGTGTCMTTTTTTAGTTTTTTACCTAGATTAGGCAATTACAATTAGAATTCCTACTAGAACTAGAAGGCCCATTAGGCAATTACAATTAGAATTCCTAGTTTAACTAGAAGGCCCATTAGGCAATTACAATTAGAATTCCTAGTTTCCTACTAGTCTTCTAATTCCACTTTTGTCTTCTCTTAAAATCTTCTATTCTCTAATGTAATTTGGTTGGTCCACCCCCCTCAACTCAAGTCCTCAACTAATTCAGAGTTTATTCGGCTTTGTACAGGAGCAAAACCGAAACCGACCCAACCCGACTCAAACTGACCAGGTCAGTTTGGCCTACCAGTGGGTCAGTTTCGGTTCCCACCTCTGGTAACCCGACTAGGTCGGGTCGGTTGGGAAAATCCCATAAAACCGACCCAACCCGACCCGTGAACACCCCTAAACCTTGCCTTCAGGGTAAAATGACGAAGCGACCACTTATCGGTAAGCCTAAAAGATCTACAAGCACACTTGACCATACATACTGATGTATGTGGTTCCCTGAATGTTAGGAGATGTAACCAACACGTTTATTTTATAACCTTTACCGATGATTAATCACGGTATGCTTACGTGTACCTAATGAGACATAAGTCTGAATCTTTTGAAAAGTTCAAAGAATTCAGACAAGAAGTCGAGAAACAGTTAGGTAGAGAAATTAAGACCCTTCGATCTTCGATCAGATCGAGGCGGCAAGTATCTCTCTAACGAATTTAGGGACTACTTAAAGGAAAATGGGATTTATCACAACTAGATCCTCCAACTACACCACAATTAAATAGTGCGTCAGAAAGGAGAAATCAAACTCTATTAGATATGGTCCAATCACTTCTCATCCACTCAGAGTTACCTACATTCTTTTGGGGTTTCGCATTGGAGACTGCGATTTACGTGTTGAACCGGGTTCCAACCAAATCCGTTCCTAAGACTCCATATGAGCTATGGATCGGTAAGAAACCAAGTGTAAGACACTTGAAAATTTGGGGTTGTCCAACACATGTTAAAAGAACTAGTGCTGACAAATTGGAATCCAAGACCAGGCGTTGCCTATTTGTAGGTTACCCCAAAGTCTCTGTAGGTTACTTATTCTATGATCTAAAAGAGCAAAAGGTGTTTTGCAGTCGAAATGCCCACTTCCTAGAAGAATATTACATCCTAGATAATCATCGTCAGGAAGTTGTTATTGATGAGGAGAGCCCAGGGGTAGTGGGAGATGTCCCACCAGCTATAGAAAATAACAAACCTAGAAGATCTACCCGGGTTTCCAGGCATCCAATTCGTTATGACTATGACTAAGAAAGTTACTTGGTGGGAGCCACGACCGATGAGGAGGATCCTGCGACTTATTCGGAAGCTATGTTGGACATAGATTCCTTGAAGTGGGTAGATGCCATGTGAGCTGAGATGAACTCAATGGAGACCAATGGAGTTTGGACTCTAGTAGATCTGCTCCTGGGGTAAAGGCAATTGGTTGCAAATGGATCTATAAGAGGAAGAAGGGCCTCGATGGTAAAGTCGAGACCTATAAGGCTCGTCTTGTAGCGAAATGGTACAATCAAAAAGAGGGAATCGATTATGAGGAAACCTTTTTGCCTGTGGCCATGCTTAAATTCATTAGGATCTTGCTAGCTGTAGCAGCGTACCATGACTACGAGATTTGGAAAATGGATGTCAAAACCGCGTTCCTGAATGGAGATCTTATTGAAGATATCTATATGCAGCAACCACAAGGTTTCATAGCTACAGGTCAGGAGCACATGGCATGTAAACTCAATCGATCCATATATGGACTTAAGCAAGCTTCTAGTAGTTGGAACATCCGGTTGGACTCTATCGTCAAATAATTTGACTTTGAGCAAAATCCGGATGAGCCCCGTGTTTACAGGAAGACCAGTGAGGATAAGGTTATGTTCTTGGTTCTGTATGTAGATGACATTTTACTCATTGGGAATGATGTGGGAATGTTAACTACGGTGAAAGTGTGGCTTTCACAGCAATTCTCCATGAAAGATCTTGGAGAAACCTCCTACATATTGGGTCTTCGACTCTATAGAGATATATCAAAGAGGATAATAGGATTATCACAGTCTACTTACATTGACAAGATAGTCAAGAGATACAGTATGAAGAACTTCAAGAAAGGAAATGTTCATTTTAAACACGGGGTCACTATCTCCAAGGGTATGTCTCCCAAGACTCCTGAAGAGATTGAGGGCATGAAAGAGATTCCTTATGCCTCAACCGTAGGGGGCATCATGTATGCCATGCTGTGCACTCGCCCTGACATTTCTCAAGCAGTGAGTGTGGTAAGCAGATGTCAATCTAACCAAGGGCAGGAGCATTGGACCACTGTGAAAAACATACTAAAATACCTTTGAAGGACAACTGAGTTTTGTTTGATATTTGATGGTAGTTCACTACAGATCTAGGGGGATACTGATGCCGATTTCCTCAGGCAGATACTGAGATCGGAGAACGTTGAGGCCAACGAACCATCTCGATTGGCCAGTATCAGCGAAAACACGAAGCAGACAGTATATATCGAAGACATGCCTTACCCTAGAATTCTCGAGGGGGGGGGGGCAGAAGAGGTTGCTCCCGTGTCAGTAGCAGAACCGAGTTGGATCGACCCGCTCGCCGATTACCTGCTCTACGGACAATGCAGCTCGGAGGGTAGAGTGACAATCAGCCCGATATGTTCTGATTGATGGACGGCTGTATAAGGGATCATTCACTTTCCCCTATCTACGTTGCTTGTGGCATTTAGAAGCAGATCAAGTACTGCGCGACATCCACGAGTGACTCTGTGGAGGACACTTGGGGGATAGGGCACTTGCCTAGAAGGCATTGAGGCAAGGATATTACTGGCCTACCATGAAGGCAGACGCCCTTGAGCTCGCAAAAAAGTGCAACAACTGCCAAAGGCATGCCAACATCCCCCGGCTACCTACTGCTGATCTGAAATACCTCACCGGCCCGTGGCCTTTTGCTCAATGGGGGATAGACATCCTCGGACCATTCCCCCAACAACCGGGCCGAGGAGGTTCCTGGTCGTGGCAGTAGATTGCTTCACGAAGTGGGTAGAGGCCGAGCCCTTGGTAACCATTACAACCCACAACGTACAGAACTTCTTTATCACTCTCATTCTCTCCTCCTTCACTCTCTCTCAGTCTCGCCCTCACTCTCTCATGCTCTCCCTTTCTCAGTCTCTCTCACTCTCACTTTCCCGTTCTCCCACTGTCTCGCTCTCCCTCTCTCAGTCTCTCCCATTCTCCCTCTCTCCCTTTCTCCCTCCTTCTCGCTCTCACTTTCTCCAGTTCACCCTCTCTTTCTCTCTCCCGCTCTCCATCTCCCCCTCTCTCTTTCTCTCCCTTTGTCTTGATGTCCCTCTCTTGCAACTTTGTGGTTGCGGTCAAATCTAGAGGCATTGGAACTTGTCAGTTGGAGGCCCATTTCTTGCTAGTACATAATAGTTGAACTTTTCAGGTAGCATTCTCACTTTTTTCAACTCTATTTCTTGCTTAGTACATACTAGTTGGAGGCCCTATCTTAACCGTTTTTGTTTCTTGCGCAACATTTTCATTGCTTCATCATTTTGTTTGGCTTATCCATCAAACTAGGGTTTTGCTCAATACATTGAGGCCTTCCCTAACTGGAGGAAGTTATCATTTTGAACATTGGTGTCACTAACAGGTATTTGACAATTTCTTTGTATGTTAGTTTAATTTGTTTTAGTTAATCAAGAAGTCCTTTCAAATAAATTTGATCTTTGGTTCTCTTTACATTTC
The DNA here is from genome assembly GCF_000365185.1 of Nelumbo nucifera. The sequence continues at coordinate 782,089 of NW_010729289.1, read as the reverse complement.
TATCAAAGTAAATATGTTGTCATTTTTATACAAAATTTTTTGTTAAGTTGTGTTTGATGCTGATTCATGCCTATTGAATGTGCATTGGAGAATGAGTGTACATTAGTTTACACACGAAAAAGTAGATCAAGTAGGTGTTTGTAAAATTTCTTCTATGAAAGGTCAATCTATTTTGGTTATGAAAATGTCTCTCCAAAATTAAGATGATAGTTTAGTGGTAATCACTCATAACAAACATTAATAATCACATATTGCCTTCTCAGTATGATCTTCAAATTCCTCCTACAAAGGGACAAATCCAGTTAATGAGAAACATTAATTTGTAAGTTGAATGTCCTCAAATCAAAGTATATGATACAAACCCGAATTTGTTTGCCTAAGGTGAAAATTCTATCTAAATTAAAATAGTAATTAAAAGTGATGTTGATAACGAATCAAAAGAAATAACAACCTCTTGGAGTAGAGGAATCGAAAACATAGATTGAGTTTGAACCTCTCGGAATAAAGGAATCGATTGTTTGTTGTCTTTGTTCGTGTTGAACACCTTGCATCCCATCACCATGCAATCGTCAGATGTTGTTTAATGGTGCTTACCTGTGCAATGCAACAACCAGATGAAGTTCATCAATGATAACTAGGGAGTTTTCTTTCCTTGCCCCTTTAATATTTATTACTTGTGTGGTTTTGTTATCCATAGTCTTAATGACACTTGTTTGAATCGATGAACTATTTGTTCACTAAGTTGAGTTCGTTCTAGTTTAGTTAGAATTGAACTAGCTTTCTATAGCTGTTCTCTGGGTGATAATTATTACAAAGTAGGTTCGTTTGTCTTTTTAGCTTTCTTTTCTATCGAAGGCGGTATGGTAGCAAATTAATTTGAACTGTAATTTCTTTTGGTCTTCTTCTCTTACTTCCTTTCTCTTGTTTTCTTCATACCAGTTTCTCTAGTTTAGGAGTTTATATTCCTCATCTCCTTCTTCTTCCTTCCTTTTGTACCATTTCTTCTTCTTTATCTCAACTTTTTATTCTCCTTCACATATAACCTTAAGGCACTTAACGAAGCATTCCAACACATGCTTGTCAACACCCGATTTTTGCTCAGTCTGCCACCTGAACCACCAATCTACCCCAAACACCCGTTCAAACTCATTCGGCCTCCCTGAAACACTCAAAAACTTAAAAGGCTTAACTTTCAACTCTATCGCTAAACCTACCCGATACCTCTCCGATGGCCCCAATCGACCTCCACTTACACATCAATCATTAGATTAGACACAACCACCAGACCCAAGACCTCTCAAAACACCTACCCATGGAATTTGAACTCAAGATTCCTCCATTCACCCATTCATCCAAACAAAGATTATATTTTGATCCTTTCCGCATCCTCAATCCATATCCACTTGATCCGAACACATCTAAACCAATCAAACCTTGCCAATCACCCCAAAATGCCAGAAAACCCCTACATGTGAAATCCCATCCCAAAATACCTCCATTTACCCTTCAATCACACTAAGATTTCATTTCAAGGTCCCCGATTGATTGGATAACAAATCTGCCCGATCTGGGCCTAGTTGGCTCAATCTAACCTTACCAATCACCTCAGAGTACCCAAAAATCCTATCTTGTGAAATTTTATCATAAAATAGACCTTGTTTGCCCCTTCATCACACAAAGATTCCATTTTGAGCCCTTAGATTAACCGAATCGAGCCCTTTCCAAATCTGCCTCATTCGGGCCCAACTAAGCCAATCTAACCCCACGAATCGACCCAGAACATGCAAAAAGCCTCTTTGACCAATTCCCAGAATACCCTTTAACTTAATACCCCTCATTCCAAAATTCCCCTAACTCCCTAAAATACCCTTGATAGAAAATACCCGAACTACCTCTTTGACCAATTCCCAAAATACCCTTGACCAAAATTACCCCTTAGACCAATTACCACATTACCCCTTGACCAAATTCCCAAAATACCCTTGACCAGGTTACCTAAATTACCTGTTGGACCAATTCCCAAATTGCCCTCAACTTAGTTCCCAAGTTACCAAAATACCCCTTGGACCAATCCCTAGAATACCCTCTAACTTAATACCCCTTCTTCCAAAATTACCAAAATACCCCTCAATTCCCAAAATACCCTTGATCAAAATTACCCGAATTACCCCTTTGACTTAAGTCCCAAAATACCCTTTGACTTAATACCCCCCACCTACCAAAATTACCAAAATACCCCTCCTTCCAAAATTACTCGAATTACCCCTTTGACCAATACCCAAAAGGGAAAGTTCCCTATAGGTACCCTGTACTTTAGGTTGAGTGCCAATTTAGTACCCGAACTTTAAAATGTGACAATCTAGTGTTAGACAGTTGTATGCCCTTAGCTCCAATTAGAATGATGTACATTTTGAATTTATTGTAAATGAATAAAGTACATATTTGATTCATGTTCGTGTGGTGTGTTTGTATGTAATACCCTTAAATTGGACATTTATGAGACTCGTGTTAGTTTAGAATGTTCACAGCCGTAAAGGCCCAATTTTAATTTGTTAAAAGCCCACTTCGCAAATAAAGCTATATGGACCAAATTGATCAACCCTAATTTCGGCCCATATACCTAGAGACTGTGATATACGTGCTTTGGGGGATACGCATTAGAGACTGCGATATACGTGGGCTTTTAACAAATAAAGCTATATCAAGATTGGATCTTGATATCAGTTCCTTGTGAAGGGACTGATAGGAAGCTGTGCTCACGTGCCATCCTATTAATTCTTGCGAAGGATTAGGTTTTTGGAAAGAACACTGCTAATTCGGCCCAACCTGTAAAGGCCTAGTTTTAATTTGTTAAGCCCACTTCGCAAATAAAGCTATATGGACCAAATTGATCAACCCTAATTTCTGCCCATATACCTAGAGACTGCAATATACGTGCTTTTGGGGATACGCATTAGAGACTGCGATATACGTGGGCTTTTAACAAATAAAGCTATATCAAGATTGGATCTTGATATCAGTTCCTTGTGAAGGAACTGATAGGAAGCTGTTCTCACGTGCCGTCCTACTAATTCTTGCGAAGGATTAGGTTCTTAGGAAGAACACTGCTGATTCTGCTCCATCCTGCACTGCGCCATATTCAGTGGGAGCAGTCTTTGGATGCTTCATTGGGCGTGAACACCTTCGTTGAGAGATATTATTTCTCCATATCAGGTATATCCCTCTCCCACTGCTTTTGTTCAGATCTGGTTCGGTTCTTGGTTCAAGATTGATTCTTGGAAATTATGATTTTTCTAAAATAGGGAATACGATTCCTAGTAGGATGGAGAGAAATTTTTGAAATTCGCCCATTCTATTCCACAAGATTCGGGCGTCCATACGATGAATATCTCGTCCCTTCAGTGTTATTAGAGCCAGGTTCAAGTCTTGAACTGAATTGGATCAAATCTGAACCTGCGCAAATGGGCAGAAGGCGTTCTACCCGATTTGTGCAGATACAAAGTTTTTCTGGAAAATTTGTTTCCAGTTAATGGACGATTGATCTGAAATTAAATTTTATAAATCTGATTATTATTTAGAATTGTTCTTTATAATTTTCTTGATTTATGGGCTGTTCGTACACTTAGAGATCGAAATCTTGATTGGTGCAGGGAACTTGCGTTTTTGTAGTTTCTTGATTTATTTTATTACATTTGGTCTGTAAAATAATTTTTTTTTAAACTGAATGTATATGCATTCAATCTTATGTAATTATAATAGAAATTAGGTTTTCTATTTATTTTATTTTGGATTGAAGATGGCGGTGCAAGGAAGGAGATTTCGCAGATGGGAGTATCGCTATCTGCGATTTGCAGTTTATGAAACTGCAAACTGTGATCTAACCTCTGTTTTGTAGGATGTATTGTGCGAACAACCCTATCTGACTGATTCTTGAATTTCTTTTATCAGTATTTAATTTCAGATTAACTTCTTGAATTAAATCTTTAATTAAGGATCAAACCGTAGACCCAGTCAAACCAAATTGGTTCAAACTGGTTGGACCGAATTTAGGGTTCAATAAAGGCTGATGTCAGCCCTAATTTTCCCACTAATGGGCCTAAGGATTGATAATTAATTGAATATTTAATTCGGCCCAACCTGTAAAGGCCCAATTTTAATTTGTTAAAAGCCCACTTCGCAAATAAAACTATATGGACCAAATTGATCAACCCTAATTTCGGCCCTAATTTCGGACCTTATTTAATTCTGTTCAGAGTTACCCACATCCTTTTGGGGATACGCATTAGAGACTGCAATATACGTGCTAAACCGGGTTCCAACCAAATAAGTTCCGAAAACTCCCTATGAGCTTTGGACAGGAAAAAACCAAGTGTACGACACTTGAAGGTTTGGGGTTGTCCGACACACGTTAAAAGAACGGGTCCGGACAAATTAGAATCCAAAACCAGCCATTGCCTATTTGTAGGCTACCCAAAAGGCTCTATAGGTTACCTATTCTATGACCCAAGTAAGCAGAAGGTGTTCTGCAGTCGAAATGCACAATTCTTGGAAAGTGATTACATCCTGGACAATCATCGTCAGGAAATTGTTCTTGATGAGGAGAGTTCGGATGTAGTGGGAGGTGTCCCACAAGTTCCAAGTAGTGACCAATCTAGAAGATCTACCCGGGTATCCAGGCCACCAGTCCGTTTTGGTTATNTGTAGTGGGAGGTGTCCCACAAGTTCCAAGTAGTGACCAATCTAGAAGATCTACCCGGGTATCCAGGCCACCAGTCCGTTTTGGTTATGACCAGGATAGTTACCTGGTGGAAGCCTTGACTAGTGAGGAGGATCCTGTGACTTATGCGGAAGCTATGTTGGACATAGACTCCCTTAAGTGGGTAATGCCATGAGAGCTGAGATGGACTCAATGGAGACCAATGGAGTCTGAACTCTAGTAGATCCGCCCCCTGTGGTAAAAGCAATTGGTTGCAAATGAATTTACAAGAGGAAGAAGGGCCCCGATGGTAGGGTTGAGACCTACAAAGCTCGTTTGGTGGCAAAAGGGTACACTCAGAAAGAGGGCATCGATTATGAGGAAACCTTTTCGCCTGTGGCTATGCTTAAATCCATTAGGATCCTGCTAGCTGTAGCAGCATACCATGACTACGAGATTTGGCAAATGGATGTCAAAACTGCATTCTTGAATGGAGATCTTACTAAAGATATCTATATGCAGTAGCCGCAAGGCTTCATAGTTGCGGGTCAGGAACACATGGTATGTAAAGTAAATAGATCCATATATGGACTTAAGCAAATTTCTAGGAGTTGGAACATCCGATTTGACTCTACTGTCAAAACGTTTGACTTTGAGCAGAATCCAGATGAGCCCTGTGTTTATAGGAAGACCAGTGGGGACAATGTTACGTTCTTGGTTCTGTATGTAGACGACATTCTACTCATTGGGAATGATGTAGGAATGCTAACTACGGTGAAAGTATGGCTTTCACAGCAATTCTCCACGAAAGATCTTAGAGAAGCCTCCTATATATTGTGTCTTCGACTCTATAGAGATAGATCGAATTGGATAATGGGATTATCCCAGTCTGCTTACATTTACAAAATTGTCAAGAGATACAACATGGAGAACTTCAAGAAAGGAAATGTTCCTTTCAGGTACGGAGTCACTCTCTCCAAGAAGATGTCTCCCAAGACCTCTGAGGAGATTGAGGGCATGAAAGACGTTCCCTATGCCTCAGCCGTAAGGAGCATCATGTATGCCATGCTGTGCACTCGTCCTGACTTAGCTCAGGCAGTGAGTGTGGTAAGCAGATTTCAGGCCAACCCAGGGCAGAGCACTGGACTGCTGTGAAAAACATACTCAAGTACCTTCGAAGGACAAAAGAGTATTGTTTGGTATTCGATGGTAGTTCACTATAGATCCAGGGGTATACTGATGCCGATTTCCAATCAGATCCATATGATAGAAAGTCTACATCTGGGTATGTTTTCACAATAGGATCGTGTGCTGTTTGCTGGAAAAACAGCAAACAGGGGTTCACGACAGACTCCACAATCGAAGTCGAATACAATGCCGCAAGTGAAGTTGCCAAGGAAGCCGTGTGGATGAAGAAGTTCGTTCACGAATTGGGAGTAGTTCCATCTAGTACATCACCCATCCTGTTGTTGTGTGACAACAATGGAGC
>NW_010729289.1:739446-775119 GCF_000365185.1 Nelumbo nucifera | reverse complement strand
GTATGTTGGGACAATCTGAGAATTCATCTGAGTGGGTGATCATAGTGACAGGATCAGCCCCTTTGTCGGACAAAGGTAATGACCGGGGATGCACTCTCTCTGATGGAAACCAAGACTGACGTCAGCCGATTTCAATCGTTGAGATTTATTTTGCAAAATATATTTTATATGAGATATAAAAGTATATATATTATGGTTTCCAAATGTTTGCAAATGGTTTTAATTCCCGGGATCCATGTGAGTAGAGAGTGCAACACTGTTCCTTGCAGCCGAGGGAGAGGACCTCTCTTGTCGGGCAGTGTTTGATCATTATGGGCTGAGAGGTTAAGTGTAGGACCATTGAGGGTAATACCTGATGTGCTAATCTTGCATCTGCCCACAGTCCCTGGGTGTTACAAGGTGGCTTGGCCCAGTGAACACTTAGGGTAAGTGTTGGGCCCATAGAGTCCATGCGATGGGTTTCAGGGGGTGCACTATCCATAACAGTGTATTCGGCCAGGCCTTGTAACAAAGGCTGGGCTGAACCCATGTGGCTGATGTGTACATTAATGTTTGGGTCCCACGCCATACAAGGAAACCCTACTGGGCAGCAATTTAGAAGGCTAAGTGAGCACATAACCTTAATGGGCGTAAAGCCCATTTCGAACTAGGCTGATTTGATCAGTTAAATAAGGGGTGAATTCTGGGTTTGGATTAGCAGATAGGATAGGGTCTTAACCCTATCCACTCAGAGAGTCCAGATCTAAATGTGATTCAGATCTGAAAACCTCCTAATGAGATTAGGAGAAGGCTGATCTAATCTACAGATAAGATAAGGGTCTACCCTTATTCCTTAAAAGGAATTATGATCCAAATATGATTTGGATCAGCAACTCCTAATGGGATTAGGATCTGATCCCTTTAAGGTTATAAAAGGAGGAGGGGGCGGCAACCTTTAGACACACAAGATCATCACCTGTCTTCAGAGTTAAAATCCCAGAAGAGAGAATTCAGTACATCTGCGAAAATTCTCTCTTGTCGCCTCCTTCCTGCCGCCGCCTTATTTGCCAGTTCTATCTCCAGTTCAGTGGGAGAAATCAAGATTGGATCTTGATATTAGTTCCTTGTGAAGGGACTGATAGGAGTTGTGCTCACGTGCCATTCTGCTAATTCTTGCGAAGGATTAAGTTCTTGGGAAGAACACCGCTGATTCTGCTCCATCCTGCACTGTGCCATCTTCAGTGGGAGCAGTCTTTGGATCCTTCTTTGGGCGTGAATACCTTCGTTGGGAGATATTATTTCTCTGTATCAGGTATATCCCTCTCCCACTGCTTTTGTTCAGATCTTGTTCGGTTCTTGGTTCAAGATTGATCTTTGAAAAATATGATTTTTCTAAAATAGGGAATACGATTCCCAGTTGGATGGAGAGAAATTTTTGCAATTCGCCCATTCTATTCTGCAAGATTCAGGCGTCCATACGATGGATATCTCATCCCTTCATCTAGTACCCGAACTTTTGAAATGCTGATAGTTTAGTACCTACTGTTAATGGGCTGTTAGTTATGTATATCACATGACCTCATGTGCCATTTAATATTTTTAAAATGTCAAAATTACCCTATTAATAAAATACAATGTTCATTATCTTCTTTCTCATGAAAATAGAAACAGATCTCAAGCTCTCAACAGTCCAGACGAAAATCGAAGAGTTTGCTTGTGCTTGTCGCTCACTATCCTTCGCCCGAACTGTAAACTGCCGACACAGAATGAAGAAACGATGGCCATCAGAGATAGACGTTAAGGTTCTGAACTGGAAGCAGGTCAAGGAATTGGTCGATAGAGATCTCGGTGTGAAAGAAGGTGGTGCCTTTCTGCACAGATGATGAAAGTTTGAAGAACAAAAGGTGACCTTTGGTGCGGTGGCCATTGTCTATCAAACTCCCACCTTTGTATCGCAACACAACAAATTCTTCCCTTCCTTGTTATAGATTTTGGATGGATATCTTATTTGTTGGCATCGGCTCCATTATCATCACAGATTGAGGTTGAATGAGCTAAAACACATATTGTATGATGATACCATACGCCATCAGTATAATTTCTGGGCCGTGATTAACTGTACAAATTGATAAGTATACCTGCAACAAAATAATGTCAGCCTACTAGGAGTAAGTGGTTGTACATGATGTCAAGAGTAACCATGATTGATTGACTTAATAAAGTTGTAACCTGCCCCCTTTCTCATTTCACTCGTTTCCTTGTATTCTCTAATTTTCATGGACATCTCTGTATCACCAATTTCAGAATAGAAGCTTGATGCCTACAACAACACCGTTGGATTGTCTGGGTTGAGCTCCAGCAAAGCTATTGCAACTCTTCTTCCTACCTTCTCATTTCGATGTACTATACAACTACGCATCAGGGAGCTCCACATTACTGAATCACCCTTAACTGTGAGCATTTTAGCAACACTTTTGCTTCCTCTAACAAGCCTGCTCGCCCTAGAAGATCAACCATGCATGAATAGTGCCTCCTGTTTGGGTAGACGTCATGGATGGTTTCCATTGATTCAAATATTAATTGCTCTTCTCTCACCAAACCTGAGTGACTACAACCCATTAACACAGACAAGAATGTTGCAACATCTGGCTTCAGACTCTCCTGGATCATGGTCTCAAGTAGAATCCTTGCACCTCATATGATCGACCTAGTTGACAGAACCCACGAAGAACCAAATTCCACGTTGCTAAACTTCTACTAGGCAATTCATTGAACAACTGCCTAGCAGGGTTTAAATATGAAGCTTGCGGGTATAGATCAATCAGTGCGGACCCAACAAACAAGTTTGCGTTGAACCCAAGAAAAACCACTATGCAATGAACTTGAAGGCTTTCTTGGTAGAACCCAACATTATTGCAAATACCCAAAATTAAAGAACATGTGGATGGGCTTTCTCTAAGGCCTCGAGAAACCATTTCTTTGAAGAGATCAAGGGCCAGCTCTAGAAACCCATGGCGAGCATGATCAGCTATTACCAAGTTATAGGAGACGACATCACGGACAGGCATTGCTTCAAACATCTCAACGGTTGAATCAAGATTGCCACATTTGATCAAGTTATCGATCGTTTGGTTACAGGAGAACACACCCACGTGATAACTTCCATCCAGCTCCAATAAAGAAGCTCGGGTTGTTGGTTTTGGTATAACAACGATGGCAATCAATCGGGCAAAGCTTAAAAGACTTCTTGTTTGCATTCGCATTGCTTGCAATTGCAAGCGCCTTTGGTTTTGATTTTAGCGAATAGGTTGATAAAGAAAATTAGATTATATTTTAATGGTATTTTTGTCTTTTCACGTGCCATTTAACAATTGATTAACGGCAGTACAAGATTGTCGCGTTTTGCAAGTTTGGGTACTAGATTGTCGCATTTTAAAGTTCGGGTGCTAAATTGGCACTTGACCTAAAGTATAGGGTACCTATCGGGAATTTTCCCTACCCAAAATTACCTTTGACTAAAATTACCAAAATGCCCCTCCTTCAAAAACTACTAGAATTGCCAAAATACCCTTGACCAAGTTACCCGAATTCCCCTTGACCTAATTCCCAGATTACCCCAAGTTTCCAGAAAATACCAAGTTGATACCCCCAAACCCTACCTTACCTATTGTAACACCCCTTTTTTCTCAATTTTCGTTTAGAAACCACCCTTCCTTCCCATTATAAATAAGGGTCACTATTCCCAAAGAGGGAGGTCGAGAGGGGAAAGCTTGAGGAGGAAGGTCTCTTCAAATACAGAAGGGGAAGCTCTCTTAGGATTTTTCCTTCGAGCTGCCAACATAAGAGTTAGAGAGAGAGAGAGAGTTTCAGGAGGGTGGGGCGCAAGAAAAAAAGGAGGCAAGAGAGAGTTCCAAGAGTAAGAGACTAAGGGAAGAGATACATAAACTAAGAAAACTCAGAGGAAAGTGAGAAAGAGAAGGAAAAAAGTCTGAGAGGGAGAGAAGAGTGGTGATTCAAGGCAGAACACATGATCCTCATCTCCCTATCGGTGCTATCATCCTTCGTTCGGCGTGCTTCGACCTACTCTACCATTGACCCACCACAGCTTGCCTTTAAAACCTTAACTTACCACTGTTCTGCCATCGTCCTGCTCCCATTGCCACTATCGAACTACCGAGTTAGGAGTTACATATCATTCATCGAGCTCTCCAAACCCAGGCTTCACTAGTTCTGCGAATACCAGCATCATTGGTCCTTGTAAAGGTTACAGGAGGTAAATCTTCTACCTCCCCCTTTTTATTTTATTTATTTTTTTAGAGTCTTTTTTGACGGTTGAATAATTAACTCTAATAATCTAGCTTTGTTTTCTTTATCTCAGTTTCTTGCCGTCGACTTAATCAGTTCTTTGTAGCTAGATTTCGGGTGGGAATTGGGTATTATCTAGCATTTGGAGAAGGAAGTTATTACGCTTTCTCCACTCCTCAGACTTACCAGCCGAGTCTGAAGGTAAGGATTCTAATAGAAAAGGGGTGGGGATTCTCACCCTTTTGCTCAAGTCCCTGCATCCAAAAGGAGTTGGTCTAAAGGAGGGGGAAGATGCAACTTCAATAACACCTTTCCAATTTGCTAGAAAATATGGATTACCAATCCGCTAAGATGTAGTGTTTCCATATTTTTGAAACAAAATTAAATTAAAAACAAAGTCGGAGAGGGGAAATCTGGTGTTCACATTAACAAGAGAGAGGGGTGCTTAACCCCTTCCCTCTCTCTCTCTCTCTCTCTCTCTCTTAACTTACCTGGAATAGCCTTGTCTCGAACAGGCAGTGTGGAGTCACTATCAATTCCGAAACATTTTGCCTATTTTAATTCCGGGAGACCCATCACTCCCCATTATTGATTTTTGAAGGGTGGCGACTCCATAACTTCAGCCATGAAGTGAACTTCCGGGGTCATTTTCTCGATGTTCACAATGCTTCACAGTAATGCTCAGGGTAATATAGACATAGTTAACATTCAACCTCACATCCCTCCTAATACAGAGGAAACTTGGTAGCTCTCTCTTATCTGTCGTCTTTTTCCCCATCTTATTGATCAGTTTGATGAGGTAGTTCAAGGGCTCTATGAGCTTTGGAACTTAGGCCTTAATCAACTGTTGTTAGCTCCTTCTCTTCATGGACATTTTCGTCTAAATTTTAGATATGAAGAGGATTACATAAGAGTTCGAAACAATGACCCTTGGACATTAAATGATCAATGGGTTCTCATGCAACCATTGGTTCCTGGACGACCCCAATATGCTTGGAACCTTTAGGAGGTTGATCCATGGGTTCAAATTCATGGTCTTCCTTTTGAAAATTTATCAGTAGACATTGGATGTACCCTGTTCGAGCGATTGGGTCCTACCTGTTTCATTTTTGTAGTTCAAAATTATATTCATGAAATGGTAACAATTTCAGTCGACCAAACTCTAAAAACTGGGTGTTTTGTGAGTATTCATAACTGAGTTATGTATCGGTACAAAGATCTACCTTGGACCCGTTATCTGTGTGGGAAAATAGGTCATCTCTTCAAATGTTAATCTAAAGAGTTAGAAATATTTCTCCCATATGGGATAAAAAGAACTATACATGGGAGAGTACTACAGTGTATTGCACTGAATCCTAGATTTTGTATTCTAGACATAAGTTCTTTTCCAACCATCCAACAAAGGGCCTTTACCTTACAATGATCACAAGTCTTGATATTCCAGAATTAAGTCCTAATCTTTAGTAGTTTTGCACAAGACTGAAGCCAACATTCTCTTGCTTGGCATTCCAAGACTTTACCATTGCACCACCAATGGCCCCCTCATCCAACCAATTTAATGGCTTGGACTAAGCACCAACTTTCAAGTTCAATAATTTATTGGAGCTAGATTTTTCACAAAGTAAATGAAAGAATATCCTAGAACTTGTTGAAGATAGTCAATTCAATTAGGAAATTGCTTCATTGGTTTTATTTTTGAACTATTGCCCATTTGGTTTTGGTATTTGGACTCTTGAGATTGTTGTGCAGATGTGTGCATTCGTCGCACATTTGATCTAGCCTTGCATCACACCTAATAAGTGCATATAAGTTGAAAAGCTTACATGATTAAACCTTGAGATATTCCATTATTTATCTCTCAATGCATGCCAATACTTTTGAGCAATAAATCCCAACGAAGAAAAATTGGTTGGTATCCTAATAGATCTGAAAGCCATGTAACCATAAAAGATGGACATGGCATAAAAGTTGTAGCTATTGTGTCCTTACACTCCTTGTATTAGGTTTATATACTTTAATTGCCATCTTATTACTCATGTACATATGGATTTAAGTTGTTAGGTAAATTGATTGGCAAGGACAAATACCCTCAATTGTATTGATGTTGCATAGTGATGATCTATTTAATAATGAAATAATAGTTGGGAAAAGAATAGACTTGGGCCCGCTTATAATGTGTGGACAAGTTTCAGGCCTTATCTCAACCAACATCTCAACTCTCCTAACCTTTACTCCCTTTTGGTCATCCTTTTCAATGGATTAGAGTTTCCTCTAGTCCTCTCACTAGATTGAAGGTAGCCCCAACATAGACAACAAACATCTCCATTGAACACAAGTTTTAGAGGATGAAAGAGCCTAAAGAGAATATGCATGGGAGAGCTTAAAGAGATTTACTTAGTTTCTAAGAAAGTGTGAGAAATACCAATGGTGTTCTACCATAAATCAAAGGTGGACTACACATAATATTGTTAGTTACATATTAATCACTTCCTAACATTGGACTTGAACGATTGAATGCCCAAATTGCCAACCAAGTAAACATTTGCAATGATGGACAAGAAAAATTGGCCAAGCCCATTGGTACAAGTAATTTTCACTCTCATTTTAATTTTTTTTTGTAACATTAGACTTGTATGCTCACATTGGCTTCAAATGCCCGATCTGTGAACTTGGAAAATTTTTCTTGGTGTGTGGCTGATTTCATGATTGAGTTTACATGAAGCTACCAACTTACTAAAAAATATACCTAAATGGGTTTGATGGGCTTAGTCAAGGATGCATGAGACATGTGATCATATGAAAGTCATTTGATGCCAAGGATTAATGAATGAATATATGAAAGTCATTTGCACCTTGCTTACCTTTACTTGTGGTTCTTCATACCCTAAATGAGGATGATCATCTTCTCCCCAATGAACTTCGCCAACATCCTTGACCCATCTTGATAAGGTCTTACCATGATAGCAATGAGGGCATATAATGCCATTATAGGAAGATAACGAAATTATAAAACCACCATACCTAGTATATCTTTCTTTGATTGTCAAATGATATTACTTATTTATAATGGTTGTTTCATTTCTTTATATTTAAAATTATCATTTTAATTCCATCTTGGTAAATTTTTACCAAGTTAGTTGATGCTTACTAGGTTGGCACATTTGGCTCCATATATGCCAAATGGCCATTAAGATATATTTTTTTGAAGAATAAGATAAAATTCATTAGAAAAGAAAAAGAATATATTAGGAAGGTGATAAGGCATCACCCAAAGAGGAAATAAACTCAAGAGCTCAACAATGATGTCACATATCCCATACTAATACCCCTAGAACCAAATGACAAAAACTTACAATTTTTCTCCAAACAATCTCGATCATAGTCCAATAAAGCAAACCAAGAGATCCAAATGGAGCAAAAATGTCCAAACCCACCCCTAAGCAAGAAACTTAAAGCCTCCTTGCTTCACGACCTAAACCTCAATCGCCCACCACAAATTCATCCCCTCGGCCTGAAACATCTTCGTCCCAATGCTTGTCACTGTCCCAATTAGTTTTTTTTTTGTTCATCTTCGCTTCCCTTTTCCTTCTTTCAAACTCCTCAAAGGCCCTTTTGGCAAACTCCTCCCCACCCCAGAAAAGTAAACTCAGGCTCTTTCCAATCATGACCTCTCCACTCACCTGGTTCTAAAGAGTTTCATTCCCAGTCTTGTTGTCAACGTTGCCGTTGTTTTGCATTGTCTCTTACCAACAACAGAGTCATCAGCAAACACTTTTTCTTTCTGTTGCTCCTTTTCTAACTAAGAGGACCTAGGTTGGCAATGCATCATTGTCTCCCTATTATCAGTGCCAGATGTCCTACTGCTTATAGATCTTCTCCTCTTAGAAACCCATTAGAAGTTTTTCATGGGACTTGTCCCTGCTAGGCCAAGTTTTAGCCTAGAGAATATCTTCGTCACATGCACTGCATTAGGATTTTTCGAACTACAATGTTTGTTGTTGATTACCTCATGTATCTGGTACTTTTCCTTTTTGTTAAACTTGCTCCTATAACCCACATCCACCTCAAATCTTCCTTCCATCATCTCCTCAGATTTAGATCCATCCTCATCGCGACTCCCCTCCAGATTCATTGTGCCTTTTTCATCACCTCCTTCCCCTTTTCCTTTATTCTCACAATCTCTCTCAAGTGCATCACCATTAGAGACATGTCCTTCCCCCATCTCCTCCTCCCCCCCTTCTAACCCCTATAATCCCACGTGGATATCCACTCCCAACTTCAACACAGTTGGCTCACCAAAGTTCTTGCTCCCATCTAAAACTTTAGGCATGATGGAGTTGCCAAAAACCTTAGGGGCTCTACCATCCAGGGTACATGGAGCGTTTTCTTTACTAAAATTGTTGAGTTGCTCTCATGATTCATGCTTATTTCACCAATGATACTTTTCTTGTCGGATTTGTCATACTTGGCAATCACCTAGATCCATGTCTCTCCCTTTCTTTTTCTGCTTACATTCGGGGCACTTCTCACCATCGGTTCTCTTATCTTAAACTTTGGTCTTTGAATATCTAGCACCTTCTTTTTGAAATCTGTGACCTTCCTCTGATTCTTTTTCCTTCCCTTTATTGTTTCACCATTGCATTCCTTATCTTCGTTGACGGTTGCAATAGGTTGAGACGCTGGCTTCAAACTTAACCCCTGTATAGAGGTAGATGATGATAGACAAATTGATTCGTCCCCAGTCGACCTACTCATAGTCCCCTCCCCTCGAGTCACGTGATTCCTTAAGTACTCACATGACTTGTTATTGCAATCAAAGTGTAACTAGTATAGTTATCTCTAATATATCCTTGATTTATTATTTATGACTGCCACATGTCCTTGCATTTGCAATTAGTCCCATAGGTCCAACTTGGTAAAGTTTTATTAGGTTGGCAAATATAGTCTTTTATTGCCAGATGGAATGTAAAGAGAAGTTAGGTAAATGGGAGGGGTGGAGGATCAAAAAGTTTCACTTGGTCAAATGGGAGGAAGCGTGTAGGTTAAAAAAGGAGGGAGGTTTGGGGATGAGAAAAGTAAATTTTTTCAACAAGGCCCTTTTAGGTAAATGGCTGTGGAGATTTGGACAAGAGGGAGGCATTACATAGGAGGGTAGTGATTAGGAAGGGTATGGGATAAGTGTATAGAAGGGTATCTTGAAATTTAGTTAAATTTAAAGTAGGGTAAGGAATTAGGATAATGCTTTTGGGAAGATGAGGGCATTGGTTTGGAAAGTTGTTTGAGGTGTTCCCCAAGCTTTATAAGCTAACATATCAACATGTAACCATTGATCAGTGTTATGAGTGGAGGGCAGCAAGTGATCTGGAGTCCAAAATTCGGAAGATCATTATTAACTAAGAAGTGGAAGAATGCATTCTATTATTAGAAAAGTTATAAGAGATAGAGATATCTAGAGGCATAGCAGGAGTATGGTGGAAGGAATGCAGAGATGGAAGATTGTCAGTTAAATCTTATTATAATGTTTTGATAGTAGGGAGTGGGTAACCTGTCTTAACTTGGATTCTCAATCTTCCAAAGTTTGACCAAGTGCTTAAATTTGATTTGGTTGAGGATTTCTGGGGCACTTTAGAGCTGATTCCATGTAATTTTGATTCCTTTTCAGTTTGATCTAATCTTTATAATGGTTTGTCAAGTTAACAAACCATTTATTGATATGTACCATGTGTCCTCACTCATACCTGTATTTGTAAATATGTACTAAGATAGGTTGGAATATGACTTCACTATTAAAATAAACTTCAACCTCAAATGTTTCATTAACTAAGATATATAGATTGAATTTTCATACAAAACATTTGACAAGACTCATTTTAGTCATACTTTTTTCGTTTAGAATGTAAGGTACAATCTATTACCAACAGTTCTCTCATGCATATTCTTCTCATTCAAAATGTCCTAATTGCTAATTTGGTAACAGTTTACGAAGTTAGGACTGAGGGATTAATTTCAAGAGTGATGACACATGGCAACCATCATTAATGTTTAATATTGTTATATAATGAATCAAATGTGGACTACACACAATGGTGTCAATTACACTTCTACCATGTTCTCACAATTTCCTTAAATGACAAATTGATAAACATTTATGAAAATGAGTGTAAGGCATTGATTAAGTTTATTGATGAGGATATAACCATCCTTAATTGGAATTAATGTTGCAATATAAATATTTGATTTATGTCACCTAATAATGTCAGTTATTATATTTTCACCCATTATTCCATTATCGTGATATGTCTTAACTACTATCTTGGTAAAAGTTTACCAAGATGAGTTTGATTTATTGGTTAAATTGATTAGCATGGACATGACACTCTTTATGTTGCACAGTGATGCCTATAGACAATAACATGATTTGATTTATATCACATAAATCTTTTACCAAGATGGGTGTGTGCCATTGACAACTCGTGTCACACTTTGTGTTATTCACCCACTTTCCTTAGATGGCTTAAGCACCAACCTACTAATCTTTTACCAAGGTGGATGTGAGTCACTAACTAAGTTCATTGGTGAAGATATAATCATTTTCACTTGAATTTGATGTTGCAGCATCAAGGTTTGATTTGTATCACATAATAGTTTCAAATATCGCTTGTACACCTAATCTTTCATTAGATTTCTATGTCTGAACTTATCTTAATAAATGTTTACCAATGTTTTTGATTTATTGGTTAAAATGCTTGGCAAGGACATAATACCCTCCATCTCCCTTCATGTTGCATTGTGATTTTCTCATAAGCAAGAACATGATAGTGCCAGTTATTATCGGCTCAGCCTTTACATTCTAGCATTATCTGTCATGATTGCTAGCCTTGTAAAAAATTATCAAGATAGGTTTGGGATATATACATACTAATATTATGATGCCAATTATATGATGGTCATGCTCTCACCTTATCCTTGAATGCCATAAATGCCAATTTGATAAACTTTTATTATGATGGAAATGATGCATTGGCTAAATTTATTGGTAAGGACATAGCTAAATGTAGAGTCTTAGGCTCTTCTAGGTTAAATAAAATTTTTCTATGAGCGACCAACATTTATTTCAATTCCTTCCTATTGTCTATCTTACCAATGATGTAATAGTGTTTCAATTATCATGTTTCATCATAGCTAAGCATGTTTTTAATGAAGGGTAAATTTCTTAAACTACCCTTATGGTTTACCTAATTGACTAACTATACCCGTATTGTTTGAAAATTGATTGAGGCTACCCCTACCGTTTCTTACAATTGACTAACTCTATTCTCACCGTTAACTTCCATCAAAACCCAAGCAAAATGCCTAAACTACCATACAACTTAAAAAATTCAGAGCTCTAAGTCTAAGACAACCCTATAACTCCCACTGTTGGGTGAAATTACATGGACCTCCAACCTCCAAGAGTAGCTTTCTGCTAAAATCCTAGCAATTATGAAGGCGGTGTTCATTCAGATAAGGCCGGACCAAATGCTCGATAGAGGAATCATTGAGTTGGCTACAATCAACTTTGAGGCTGCGGAGGTAAGGGTTCGGCGGCAACAAAGGCCTTAACAAATTGATCGATGGAGCTATATCCTAAAATAGGGATCCGTATTTAAGAAATAAATGAATGAACAAATACATCTAGGGTAGTTTCTTATTAAGCTCTGGAACAAGCAAATCGTAGATATCGAATCCTTTCCGTGGTGAAGGATTAGCTTACTTACGAGCAGATGGAAACAAGGGTGGAATGAGAGGACTTGAGAAGCGCAGGTGCAACCTTCACTCTTCCTTTTGATTTGTTTTAGCATGGAAAAGTGGGAAAACCACACCCAGCGGACAAAGCCAATGTTTAATGTCTGAGACTGTGGCTTTCTCCAGTGCATACGGTGCAGATACGGTGTATTTTTCTCTAGTGATCTAGTGTTGATGGAGACTGTGGGAGGAAGATAAAGGGAAAAGAGAGAGGTCGGAGGATGAAGGGTGTGCTAGGTAAAGAGGAAGGAGACAAGGATAGTTTTGGGTTTTAAAAATTTTAAACATCACATGATGTCACGTGCATATGGATTTTAACAGAATATTAACAGATGTTAAAGATAAGGGTAGAGTTAGTCCAATTGTGAGAAACAGTAGGTGTAATGTTGGTTAATTTACAAACAGTAAGGGTACACTTAGTCAATTAGCTAAACCATAAGGGTAGTTTAAGAAATTTACCCTTTAATGAATTACATTACTTTCCTCCATCTAAGATGTGCTTATTGGTGTGTATCACCAAAATTGACATGAGGTTGTTTGTTTGCATAGTAATTGTTATTCATTTTTTTTTGTTGAATGGTGTGCCTATTTGTTTGAACTGTTGGGACATACAGTTATTGTTAAGACATACAATCATCATCATTTAAACTAGGGAGGAAGCTTGAAACATTTACGACAGCTGATGTATCTTTGATTTTGGGTTTGCTAGTGAGAGGCAAATTTGTAAATTTGTACATGGTCCTACACACATTACATCTATAAAGTAAAATCTTCGGCAAAATGTGATACAATGGAGTGATTTAGAAGAAAAAATTAGGGAGTTGTTAGGAAACAATAAGGCAGGAAGGAAATATGTCCCAAAGTTGCTTACTGTCTATATATTGGGTCAATTCCTTTTTACAAAGACCTGCTATATCATTAACTATAAATGGTTTGAGTACGCCGATAAGCTCAAAGAATTGAGAGATTTGATTGGGCTGGTGTTTTTCATAGGGAACTACTAAAGAGTTTGAATGACGTATCTATGTCAATGATGAAGGAGCCACCACCCAAATTTGGGTGGTTATGTGGTTGTGCTACTGTACTCATTGTAAGTTTACATTTTGTATAAAAAGTACTTCCGTTTAATAAATCTTGTATGCACACATTGAGTGAGTTTTTCTTGTCTTTTCATATGCATATTTGGTTGTTTGAATATTTAACTGTATGGATTCCTTTGGTGAGGGATGTATTTCTAGGAATCGCAAAATGGTCTAGCACCACTTATCGTCAGAGAACATATAGTGATGCTATTGCCATGCTTACGAATGTTGAAGTAATATAATGAGAATTTATCTATAATGTTAGTCTTCCAACATAGATTATTGTTCTGAGAAGATAGTGCTTCATTTTTTCAAGGTTATTCAAATTTTAATTCCTACCTCTAATAAAGAAGTGGCTATATTGGATGATGGAGAAGATGAGGAGGAATGAGCCTCTTCAAATTAGGATTTGGTTTTAGAAATTAGATATCTTAAGTCAAAGGTGGCACAATTAACAGAAGAGAACATTTATCTTAGGTCCTTATTACCATCACAAGTAGGGGACGAAAATCAAGGTGAGAAAGAAGATCAACCTGAAGGTGTGAGGGATAATATCAGTACCATTAGAAATGTTCACTTCATGCGAGAAAGAAAGAAAGCTCATATTTTGTATCTACCATTTGTTAACGAAGGAGCAAAAATGATTGAGCAAATGCACATGATTGATGTGAATAGTACAACACCACCATCAAATAAGAAGGTAATCCATACCATTTATATTAATTACGATGGGTTGGAAAAACAAGTTTAGACAAGATTTTAACATTTTATATTTCAGGTCATCCATGGAAAGAGATTATGGAGCAGATGCAACTTCAAAGGCCAGTTACCTAAGAGCTAACAATTAGTTATTAGATAGTTTTTATCAACTCCAGTTACTAGGTTGATTACACATACATTAGACATTGATAAATAGTATACCCTTGATTTAGTGATTTATTAATACAGTTTTCAAATATGCAGTGAAATTATTTGGACCGATGGGACTAATACCTTTGTTGGGATAAACTTATACTCACTATTCGATAGTGGCCTGATATGGGATGATGTATGTAAATCTTGCAACAGATTTTTTTCACCTATGATAATTATATATTTGTTATAATTTGTATATAACTATTGCTTTACCTTCATTTTTTGATAGGCCATAAATGCATATGGGTGTCTTTTACTCGAAAGGGGGCGTTAGAAATTGGGCAATACTGAACTTGAGTAGTTCTTGTATATTAGCACATTTGCGTAGGTAATGGGTTTTAACACTTTTTGTTTCATTTATTGTGTACTCATATATTTAATAATCTATTTTTTTCCCTTTTCAAATACATATACCAGGAAATTATTAAAACGTGTGATGATACTGTAATAGAACCTTATATTGGCCCTCTTTTAAGGCAATAGTATAGCAAAGTATTTATACCCTTGCAAAGTAATGGGCATTGGCAGCTTTTGGTAATAAACGGGGATAGTGATTGCATTAAATGTTATAGTTCAACCCAGCCTGCTATATACAAGCAATTTGCTAAAACAATGGTATGCGTCTATGCGCTACACTATTTTCATGTGTAAGTGTTTTACATTAATTCATAATCATCATTGACTTTGTAATCAATATTTGTCTTAGTCAAACTGCTATAGAAGTAAATTCTTGGGTGTGGGGTTTATGGGAAAATGGGGATTTAAAGTATGCAAGGATGCTCCATCCCAATATGCCAATGGATACGATTATTTAGTTGTTTACCATTGATTTTTATTACATTGTTACATATCTTAAGTATTGCATAATAACTTTGCCATACGTGTTGTGTAGTACCGAATGTGGGGTTTTTGTAATGAAGTACATTGATTGTTTATGTTGAAGTACCCCATGGGATTTTGACTTCAATGATACACAAATTTTACGGTGGAAGATTAGTGCACCGATATTTTAATCCCATCTAGAGTAAACACACATGTCCACAAGCTCATTCAGGTTCTTGTGTTCAAGTATGTGAAACCAATGATTTAATTATTTTTATTTGAAGAGCATCTGGAACTATATTTTTCAAAATTTTCAGCATGCATTTTTTTAAATAATTTGGTCCTTAAGTGATATTGGTTGGCTATATCTAGAAACAATCCACGTCATACAACATATTTTTTTCCTTTCCCCAAATTCCCTCCTTTTTCTATGAGCAATAACTCATAGATAAGGATCGATTTCAATAGGCCAGATTTTATAGTACAATTCCATTTGTATTGAACTGTCATGTGGAGTGAGAAAGAAAATACCATTTAAAAGGAAGCTTAGGTATAATGAAAGATTCTAGCCGACATTAATCCCTCATTGGATGTAATCCATTTGTAAGTATGTAATTTGGGTAAAGAGTAAGCCAATTGTACTTGTATCTGAACTGTATCTTAACAACCCTTTGACATGTGAATGATTAATAAATCTCATAATTTAACCTTTCCAAATTTAAATGTAATTTGTGGATGGCATTGCCAGCCTAGGTTACACATGTAGGGGATCTAAACAACCCAATCTCAGCCAACACAAAACCTTTTGTGTCACCCTATCCCACTCTTCCCTAACATACAAGTGCATACACCTCCATTATAATTTAAATTATTTCATTATGTTATTTATGTTGAGACTTGTTTCTAGGTTAATTTTGAATAGTAAATCTCTTAAACTACTCCTACTATTCACAAAATTAACAAACTATACCCTTACCGTTTACATATTGTCTTAAGCTACCCTTAAGTTTTCTAACAATTGACACGTCGGTAAACACTAACGAAAAAAATGAAATATCGAATTTGCTCTTCACTATTCATCAAATTTCAAAATAAAACCCAACTAATGAAAAACCCTTGGTTTCCATTTTTTTTTCAAATGCAAACAAGGGTTTTACAGGGAGGAACACACAACCCTTCCATTAAATCTCTTTGAAATCAATTCTCTCTCCTCTCTACCACCTCCATTGCACACAATGGGATGTCAAGGAAGCTATCATCACCACCGCTGCAACAGTTGCCACCATTGGTGGAGGTTATCTTGATGACGGAAATAGCTGAGGAGATGGTAGAGCCTCTATAGGTCGTTAGTATTGCAAAATCTCCCTCTCTGGTTACTGTGCAACCTAAGCATCCAGATCTGCAAGTGGCTACTCGTACGGATCTTCACATAGGGGCTACCCATACGGATCTGTAAACTAAACACAAGCTTCGTCTTCAATGTTTTTCTGGTTTATGGCTTCAGCCAAGGCTTCTCCTGGTCATTCTTTAGAGTTGTGTCAAATTATTATTGGAAGTTTGGAAGGATGTTCAAAAGGTCCAACATTCTATAGTCGAATTATACATTGGGCTCTACTACATCCCTTGGGTGATGAAACCCATCTAGGGTCTTCTCACCGATGTCTTCCTAGTCAGAGGTTACCAACATTGGCCATACTTCATATTAGGTGAAGTTGTGGGGCTTGTTTTAGCTTTAACAATTTCTTTTCATGGAAAATTGCCAGCTTTAGGGGCGTTGGTTTGCCTGATTGGGATCGTTGCGGGTGTGGCGATCGCCAACGTGACTATTGATGCATGCATTGCGAGGAACAACATTGAGATGCTATTGGCGTTGGATTTGCAGAGCCTTTGTGGGTTTTGCACTTCGGTGGGGGCCTTGATTGGTTACTCTACTAGTGGCATGTTTGTTCATCAATTAGGCACACAGTGAGAGTTTTAATTTCTTGCAAAGTATCTGTTTAGTCATTTGATCCAATCTCTCTATTCTCTCTGAATCCTGAAATGGGTGTATGTGAGTTGTGTTGCAGGGGTCTCTGGGGCTTTTAGCGATCCCACCGACACTACTTGTTCTTAACGATACCAAAATTACTGCCACCACTCACGTGATGTCACATGTGGACAGAGTGTGACAGAAAATTAACGACAAGAGAGGTTTTAGACAATTGTCAGAAAACTTAAGAGTAGCTTAAGACAATATGTAAACAGTAAGGGTACAATTTGTCAATTTCGTAAACAGTAGGGGTAGTTTAAGAGATTTACCCTTTTGAATATCATTTATCTGAATATTATTCTCATGGAACAGGTAACTCACATCTTCGTCTGCTTGTGGAATGACCATTCACTAAAAGCCACTTATTTATGCTCTTGTAAATACCATTCACCCCATTCTTCATCGCTGCCAACTGACCTTGTGGCCAACTGTTTGATCCCATCAAGAACCATAATTTTATTTATCCACCCCATCTTTCCCCTTTGTCAGTCTCTCTTATGAGTTTTCACCAATTTTTAATCGTTATTATTTCCATTCATTATGTTGAATTTGTTGGTTCCTTGTTTTATTTGTTGCATGGACTTGCTTAGTTGGACAAATACACAATTTGAACCCTTGCAATGAACATCACAGAAGAGGTGGGTTGTTGTGTGTGGCCCATAGCATATTTTACACTGAAAATATATCCTTGAAGATGTCCATATAGCATCCAATATATTTAGATTCTTTTGAGTAAGGGTAGCAATATTATTTCTTTATAGCTGTATGTGTTACAATGGAATAGTGTATTAATTATTTGTGATGTATTACTTATAGTATATGAGTTAAAACAGTATGGTTTGGAACTTTTGCAATATTATTTCTTTATAGCTGTATATGTTACTTGTAGTATTTGTGATGTCTCAACAGTAATGGAGATGAAACTTTAGCCTATGCCAAAAAACTAAGCCAATACTCATTTTGGATAAATCTTCGCAATATTACTATCAAGGCATGAGGTACTATTGAGGGATGAGTTAGACAGATTGAGACCCTTTTTGTTCTTGGTATTTGACTAGTGGCATGTATCATTGATACAGGTACGGAATGTGCCATAAAGGAAGTGACAATTATTGTGTGGCTTCAGAGAGTGAAAAGGAAGTAGCAAGAGCAGTGGTTGATGCAGTTGTTACTGCATGGAGATGCAAATTCCTTTCTTCAAAGATGGACGACTGCATTATTGGTAATGATATTTTGAATCGGTGCTTTAGCCTTTTCACATTGAAATGGTACAACTCTTTTTTATTACAAGGCAAGGAATGAGACGATTAAGTTTAGTTTTGGTTGTTGGTAATGATATTTTGAATCATCATATCAAAATATGCTATGGTTGAGCGTAGTTTTGATTTCAGTTGGAAAATTGTATATCTCAAATCCATCTTGGTAAATTGTTACAAAGTTGGAATTTGTGCATATAACGCCAATATAGAAGAGCATGAACAAAACAATTGACATTATTATGTCATTGCCAACTAGATCATCATTGTGAAATATGAAAGTGAAATGAGGGTTATCATGATCTCACCAATGTATTTAATTAACACTTCTAACTTAGTAATTTTATACTAAGTTGGCAATTAAGATATTAAAGTCCAAATTTAAGATGGTGATCAAAGAATAATTAGCACTCTAATGGTAGTTTATGCATGGTTTAAATGTGTCTCCACTCTTCATTCTTTAAATTAGTTCCATAGTGAACTTTGTATTAGATAAGTGAATACTATATGAGACATGAGAACTACCTACATAAGTACCTGCATTGTTAAACTTATAAGCATTATAAGCTAGTAGATGGATAGCCGAGTTTGATAGTCTAGATATATGACTAATATGTACATACTCCAAATATTTAATTAGGTTCAGGGTGGAATCTTTAAAATTCTCCATAGACCAGTCCACCTCCATGTCTTCCACGGTTAGAATAGCAGTGGTTGCTAGTTCATTTATTTTCAACAAACAATTTTCCTACCATTACAAAACATGTGATAAGGATAAACTTGAATAGATACACCTGAGATCATGTTAGAATAAGAAGAGAGAAAATTCGCTCTTAGCCAATGTTGGGCACCGAGCATCCCACATTTGAAACAAAAACTTCTTTCTCAAACATTCCACTGGTTGAATATGGGTAAAATCATTTTTTTTATCTATATACTCAATAGTACAATACCTGAGAATCCATGGACCAAATATGCTAATGAAACAACTCTATAGTAGCTTTATTTAGCCAACACCTTAAACCTAGCCTGGTAAATTTTATCAATCTACCATTTTGATAATATTCATCACAATTAACTTAAAAGAAGTAAGAAAATGGTGTTGATTAATGTATGTACACCATCTCCTTAATGACAACTTGGCAAATATGGGATCATATGTGCCAATTGGTAGTTCCTTAATGGGACATGCATGTTTTTGCTAATTAATAGATCCTTATTTGTTTTTCATGCTATGACATGGGAATCCTCATTTTGGTTTTATTATTGCAGCATTCAAACTTGATGTACATGACATAATGGTATTAGATATTATATGCTTTTTCATATTAGCCTTTTATAGCTTTAACTTTAACTTGGTAAAAAATTACATAGATGAATTTATAATTAAGTTCACTTGCCTGGACATGGACTTCTCATTTAGATATCATGTAGAATAGTATTATCCTCATTAAAAATGTTAGAATAATGTCAATTATTTTGTGCTCACCTTCTTATTTTCCATTTGGCTACAAGGATTATATTAACCAACTTGATAAAAGTTTACCAAGATGGAATTATGAGGTCATTCTTAAATTTGACCTCATGCAAAAACCATTACAAATACGTAATATTGTTCTCCAATGAAAGAAAGATATACTAGATATATTTTGGTTATCCTCTTATAGTGGAACTGCATACCCAAATTGTTGGCTTAGTAAAAGATATATGGAAGTGCGAGGACATGTAGAAGTCATAACAAATGTTTAAGTTTATTTAATAATGAATTAGATATATTAGACATAATTGTGTTAGTTATACTTTGATTTCCCTTCCATAATGGTTGTATATGACTTAAGTGACATCATGGTAAAAATTTACTAAAATGAGTTTAATATGTTGGCTAAATTCATTGAGGAGTACATCATCATCACTTGGATATATGTTCTATGGAAATTAACTCAAAGACAATGACATAACTATATTGATTATTATATGCTCACCTCTCCTTAATGACCATTTGGCAACGTGAGGCCATATCAATCAACTTGGTAAAAATTTATGAAGATAGAATTAATAGGTTAACTTTAAATTTGAAGACACACAAAAACCATTTCAAATATGTAATGTTGTTTGCTAATAAAAGAAATATATATTAGCTATGGTGCGGTTATATTTTAATTATCCTCCTATAGTGGCATTGCATGCCCATACTACTACTTTGATAAAATATTATCAAGGTGGGTTTGGGGTGTTGGTTAAATTCATTGGGAAGAACATGATCATCTCCATTTTGATAATGTGTTTCCTCATAATTAATTAAAGGGCAGAAACAAAATAGTATTGGTTAATGTGTGTACACCATCTCCTTAATGGCATTACATGCCCTAACTACTATCTTGATAAAATATTATCAAGGTGGGTTTGGGGTGTTGGCTAAATTCATTTGGGAGAACATGATCATCCTCATTTTGATAATATATTTCCTTACAATTAACTGAATGGCAGAAACAAAATAGTATTGGTTAATGTGTGTATACCACTTCTTTAATGGCCATTTGACAAATTTCACCACAATGAGTTTAAGTAGTAAAAATTTACTACCTAGATAAAATTATACCAAGATGGGTCTAAAGTGTTAGTGAAGTTCAATGGAAAGGATATGCCTATCATCATTTGGATAACATGTTCTATATCAATTAACTTAAATATAATGACATAATACTATCAGTTATTCTCCTTAAAGGTAATTTGACAATTCAAAGTCATATTATCAAACTTGGTAAGAATTTACCAAGATAAGGTTAACGTGTTAATTTTAAAATTGAGGGCACATGACAACAATCACAAATGTGTAATATTGTTTGATAATGAATGAAATGTATATTAGGTATGGGGTATTAGTTATTTCAGCTACCATTACATAGACATCGCATGCCCTAAGTGATAATTTGCTAAAATGTTACTAAGATGGATATAAGGTGTTGGTTAATGTCATTAGAGAGGACATGATAAACATCATTTGGATGGCATGATTCATCGCCAATTAATCTTATAAAAACTTAATCAAAAGAGTCTATTATTATGCCATCATGCTCTCTATAATGGCAATTTGTCTTCTAGGTCATGAGCATAGACAAGTTATCTTATATGGTGTGGGAATCTGTCCATCAAATGTTTTTGTTGACGTTATCTAGACTTTTGAAATTTGCTACAAACTGGGTTGGGATTTAGAAATCTGAATCAGGCCTATTTGTACTTTATGGTCATATTTTAAGATGGTGGATGACATAATAACAGATCCCTTTGATTAAGTTTTCATAAAGTTGTCTCCATGAATCATGCTATCCATATGAGATTTGTCATGTCCATGCCAAACAACAAGGGAAACACTATTGACCCATCTTGATCAAATTTTGCCAAGCTAGCAACCAGGGCATGCACTACTGCTAAAGGCAGGGTGACCAAAAGGTAACCACCACCGCCATGTCGAGTATATCTTTAACACATTTTCAAACAATATCATACATCTGAGATGACTACCTTATACCCCCAAATTACAGGTTAACACTTCATTCCCATCATTGTAAACGTTTACCAAGATGGCTTATATGGTACTATATTGCTAAATCGCCATTAAAAATGTGATGAAATCGTAATAGATCATTTTAAGTATTTTTTTCACACAATCATTTCTATGGATTATGCTATCTGCATGATGTTTGTCATGTTTGTGCTAGAGAACTAAGACAACAATCATGACCCATCATGGTAAAACTTTATCAATATTACTATTAGGGTATGCAATGCCATTAAAGGAGTAACCAAAATATAACTATCCAAATGAGTACATGGTCCCAAATTAACCATTGTGTTATCTACACTTTGGTAGTCCTCCCTAAAAACAATAGGTGCATCCATTTACTATAGGGTCTTGGAGCCACAACTAATCAATTTCAGGTGTTGGAATAGTTCTTTACAATAACTATACTACAATTTTCTTGTTTTTTCTTTTTATGACAAAATAATTCTATATGCAAATTAAATTTTGATCGAATTCCAAGTAAGTTTGCAAACAGGTTAAAAATAAGTTGTATAATCAAAAGCTAACTATTAAATTTACAAATAGGTTGTTGATTGGTCCCTGAGCTCCCTATGTTTGTTTTGCCTAAGTGTGAACTGGTGGTAGCTATATAGCTAATGTTTATGTTGGCTATGGCGTTTTGATTCTTAGTTCTAATGATCTTTTATGAACAACAAAAGCTTTGTTTGATCACACATACTAGGCCTTATTCTCTAAAGTGTATGCTATGTTTCAAAGTCTACAAACTACTTGTGTTTTGAGTCTAAATTCCATTTGCATTAATTGCGACTATTTACCTCTTACTTTGTTTTTGATAAATAGGAAAATTAAACAAGATGAGGGATGGCTCTGCCCATTAAATCAAGAATTGCCTACCTTTTATTCAAGTTCTATAAGGGGTTTCTATTGCTATTGGCAGTAATATTTGGTTTCTACTACAAGATATTAAAAATAAACTACTATTTTTTAGTGTGTTGCTTAGATCTATATTAGTTAGTCTTAAAACATTGTGGCTAATTATTTAGTTTTATGTCCAATCCTAAGGGGGGATGGTTTCACATCATGCCAATTTGGCTTTCAAATTTGTTGTATTAATGAATGAAATAGTAGTTTACAAAAAAAAATTATATTTTGATGAATTCTATAATAGGGAAGGTGTTCCAGATTCTATTAATGTAGTACTCTTGAAATGGGTCAAGATTGTTAACCACATTGACACTAGTGGAAGTGATACACAAAGCTCTTGTAGTGAAATTGTCTAGATTCTATTAATGTAGTAGTCTTGAACTGAGTCAAGATTGTTAATCGCATAGTGATGAAAGTGTTGATCAATTTTCTTATATGTAACGTTGTGCCACTTTTCAATGTCACTAATATATTTTTATTTTTAATTAAACCAATTTTCATTCTCAAGAATAGATAGCCTTAAAACTAGAATGATATCTAATACAATTAAGATTTCAATATTTAATATTAGTTTGTGTGTAAATTTATGTGTCAACAAAAATAGAACATATATTTATTAATAATATATGTATAATAAAATTATGTATGTTTTGAATTCATTTTATCGACTTTTTAATTAATATTATTAATAATATATATTATTTAATAACTCATTTATTTTCAAAATTCTCACATGCATATTTCCTAGTGTAAATAATATGTGAATATGTAATAAAAAAGTACATATATACATTAGATAAATATGGTGATGTTTGGTGAAATGGTGTTGTGTTGTTGTTGTGTTTTGGATAGATTAATGCAAATTTGTGTAAAACATATTTTTCCACCTGAAATGTTTTGAGTTAATCAATACAAATTGCTATTTCTACCTAAAATCCCAAATTTGATGTTATTCATACACAAGCATCTTTCTAATTGAAATGATACTCATATAAGGTGTGATAACACATTTCTCACAAATTTATGTTTAAATTACCTAATACCATAGCCTCAAACCAAACCAAATTAAGGTCAAGTCTAAGTTTTTTGGGTTTGTGCCCAACCAAAAACATAAATTTCCAAGTTTATAAGCTTGTGTAAAGACTCAATTGGGTAGTATGGGCCGACCTAGGTTGCAGCCCTAGCTCCAACTTGTTTGGATAAGCTTACTCATTTCCTAAATAGTGATTTGTGTCTTTGAGGTTTTTAGTTATATTCATTTGTGAAATGTGAATAATCCTCTATAATGATTGTAATTGCACCATTGTCAAATAATTTACATTGATGTCCCTTGGGAGAAATTGCATAATGTTGAAATAACTTTTTCAATGTTATAAACTTAGCCATTCTATCATATAGGGATTTGCAACTGTTTAGAATTTGGTCATACATTGAGACTTTCATAGCATTGATTGATATTCTTGTGGTTACAATAATTGGTTTCAAAATATTTGCATCATATCTACTAAAAAGGACCTAAAATAACCCCCCCACACACACACTAATCATAATGGTGAAAAAAATTAGAGCTTGTCCCTTCTTATCAAATGCATGTTTTCCCAAGATACATTAGCAAGAGAATACAAGTTTTGAGAAAGAAAATTCCTACAAAACTTTGGACAATCATCAAAGACATAATGGCCATGATCATTAAATGCTTGCTTCATGACAACTAAGATTTTGAAGGATTATATAGTAGCTACCATGGTTGTAGACTTCTCGGGTTGGGAGAATGACAGAAGTAGTCATTAGAATTGAAAAGAGGAGAGGAAATGACTAATGTTATCTTTTAATCCATACCACAAAAAAGTAAGATCAATATGCTTTTCTCTATGAATGGCATAGCTACATCAATGTGTAGAAGAATAAATATTAGTATTGAATTATGTATTCCTCCACTTGAAGAAAGTATAGTTTATGACTCTCTACAATCTGCAAGAATAACAAAAACCATACAATGACTATTAACGGTGAAAGCCTTGAAAAATAATCACTTTCTAACAACGTTAGGTACATAATTCTATATATAAAAGAACTATAGAACTCATACACAATAAAGACACCCAAGTAATTGCTTTTTGTACATGATACATAATCAAGGAGAAAAAATGGATTCATGACTAACTATAGAAGGCTCTTAGACAAATCATGATGCCAATCCAATCTCTTATTTTTGATTTATACTTAATTCAAATAACCATTAAAATGATTTTGCTTATATCTAAAGTCTTATCAACAGAAGATGCAAGAGTCAGACTTATCAATATGAGCAAAGTTTTTGTTGTTGGAAGGGTTAGGATCCATCATAGGGATGTCGAACCATACTAGATGGTTGGGCGAAATTTCAAAATTTTTTAATCCTTTTGGGAATCAAATTCCCTATGTTTTGAAAAACTATATTTTTCTAGATCACTCTTGCACTGAATTGGGCCAAATTTGAAACCAAATAAAAAGGGAGATTTGTACTTGATACGGATACCACAAATGCAAATTCCAAGTTGGAAGTTTACGCCCAAATCAATTATAAAACCAGCCTCCACTAAAGATGACGCAATGTATAAGTGAAGCTGATTCAATAACACAAATTTTAACAAAACTAAGATCCAACTGTTTGGATCAAATTGAGGATGATGAGCCTAATATTCCCTAAATTTTTCTTGCAAAAGTCAAATAAAAATTGATCTAAACCAGTCCCAGATAGTTGATGTTGAACTAGGAAAAAACTAGGAGACAAAAGGGTGCTGAGAGAACTAGAAACTGCAAAAATATGTTGTCTTGGACTGGTCTGCCCCTTCCTCTTCTATTATCTCTTATAAAGTTATCTCCTAATCTAATTAGGAGATAATCTAGATCTAAATTAGATTTGGACTCTAATTAAAAATATACATTTTCTTATAAGATTAGGTGCTCCATACCCAGATTCACCCCATGACACATGACAAGCTTAATTAATCATATTAATTATGGATCTTAGGCCCATCAGCTATAAGGCTCACGATTCCATAATGTTGCTTGGCCCACTTAGGCCTAATTTTTATGCCATGGGACCTTATAATGACCTCATATATGTCCACATGGGTTTGGCCGAGCCTCTATGAAAATGCTTGAATGAATTCACTGTTAAACGCAATGAACCCCTAATCAACTATGAACTCAATATGAGCCCAATATTTACACTTAAATAATCATTGAATTCAGTCATCTTATGAAGACCCAAGGATAGTGGACTTAAGTAAGATAAAGTCCATTAGGTAAACAACCCTTAATGGTTTCTTACACTTAACCTCTCGGTCCATAATGATCATAACACTGCTCGACAGAGAATGACCTCTCCCCTGGTTGCAAGGTATAGTGTTGCACTCTCTACTCGGACGGATCCCAAGATTAAAATCTTTTGCAAACATTTTTCATAAAATATTAAATAGTTGAAATTCACTGCCAGTAGTTTAGGTTTCCATCAGAGAGTATAAACCCTATCATTCACTTTGTCCATAAAGGGACTGATCTTATTACTATGATCACCCACTCAAGTGAATTTTCAAACTGCCCCAACATACCCAGGTTTTGACCCTTTATGAATATCACTGATTGGTATATCAAAGTCAACCCAATCTAACACTTAGTGCAATACCATAACCAAGTCTATAGGTTATGTGTAACTTTTTAGTTTTGCTCATCAATCTCCAAGATTTAGGACATAACTGAAAAATGGTTTGAGTTCAACATTTCATCCAAATACACACTACATGTGCTTTGGGTCTAACCCTAAAAGCTAAGACATGCTGCCCCAACTTCTTTAGCAACACATTAGTGTCAGCCTTGGCAAGAAAAACCCCTCAAATCTATCTAACAACTGAGAATATTTTAAATTAACACAAGTCTCATATGTGTCCAGTTTAAGGGGTAATTACATAGAAACATACGAATATCAACATGAAACAATAATCTACTTTTATTCATTTAAAATAAATGCATTTGTACATCAATCCGATTAAAGTTAAGGGCATACACTATCTAACATTTGCATCCATTAAAAATGCAAGGTATAAGCATCCGAACAATATATCATCATTATGTCAAACTAGAGACTATAACAAAATCTTTTGTTCAGTTTGAGTTCTAGTTTGTAATTATTGTGCCACCACAATTCTTATATTCTTGCTTAAGATAGCAGGAGTTTTATTTACTAATTTCATGGTTTATTGTACTACATGAATATAAAACATACTAATAGGTTGTTCATTCTTTTTCTAACAATGAGCTTGTCTTTCACAATTAATATAAATAAATGACCAAAGTAGGCACTCCTAAGAAAAGTTGATCGTAAACCTTCAACATTTTTACAAAGCCATGTAAACTTTGAATATTATCTCATTTATAAGCCATGTGTCTCATGTCCTACTTCCCAATATTTTAATGAGGATTTTAAGTATTTTGTCTTAAAAAGTAGAAGTCATGAAGCTTTATCCTTAAGTTTACTATAATCATAAACCAAAAAGAATATACTTGTGAACTTGTTAGTGATTTGCTATTACCTAATAACTTTCCAGAACTACTAGAAACTTATTTAGTTTTTTTTCTTATTACTAGCATGCCATAAGAAAGTTCGACAATAAAGTCTTTCTTTTGGATGCAAAAATACAAATCAAAATTCTAAAAATAAATACAACCCTTTAGGTAACTTTACTTGATGACATGTTTGTCATGAGGAATTTAATTTTGTAAATTGTGGAAGTTCATCGAATAAATATTACAGGTCCATCTAGAAATGCTAGAGGCAGTGCAGTTTTGATGGAAATAAATGAATGGCAATTTTTTTTTTCACTTTCGTGGTTGTTGATTTGTCAAGATTGTCGCTTACTTTTTTATGCTTCTTTTCCCCAACATTTCTTTGAGTTTCTCCTTTTTTATCATGTCTGTTTGTTGTTTTTATTTTTGCAATTGATTTTAGTTTAGAACCACTATGAGTTTGTCAAAATTTTTACTTTGGCTTGAGGTTATAGAGATTATCAATGTTTCCCCCCTCTCCCAAGAGAGGTTCTTTTTTTTTTTTGTCTTGTGGGCATTGCATGGTATTTGAGTGTTTAAACAAAAGAGCTTTAAGATATTACCTTTTCTATACTTTTGATTGCCAAAAGAGTGAAATTTCCTTAGACTTGATAAGTTTGAGTTTTGCTCCTCTAACTTTGATGCAAACTCTCCTACAATACCCTTCTCTCTTTTCCATATCAGTTTAAATTAATTCCCTTTCTAACCTTGTCAATAACTTAAGTGTATAAAGGTGTTGATTCTCTATTTCTCTTGATCTATATCCCCCTTTTATGGTTCTTTCAAATTGATCGAGAACTCTTTTTCTCATCATGAACATTAAACATTGATTATTCCTTTGGAAGTTTTGTTCTTTCCACATGTTACATTTTATTTCAATTATGGATCATATTTTTAAGAGTTTATGAACTTTGAAGGATTAGTGTGGTGTATTGTATTATATTGTGCCTCATTAGTAATATAGGGACATTTTGCTTTTTCTTCATTTATTATGTCACCCTAATAAAATAAGGGTGGGGGCACCAAACCCATCAAGATTCTTCCTCTTATATCGTGCCTCATTAGTAGTGCTGGGTCATTATGTCTCTTTTCTCTCTTCATACCTGCATTGAACACTTATTTCATGGTATTAGAGCTAATGGTTTAACTAGATGTAGGTTTTGATGAGTGCATACAGCGACTCACATGAGAGTTATTGGAAAGAACGGTTGGTGACTCACATGACTCCACCTATGGTTGAGCATGGTCTCCCTATCGTCATGATAAAGGGCTCTTGGTTGGTGTGTGTTAAACTTGATGATTTGATGAGAACTTCCATTTTTGGGGAAGGAGTACCTAATGTAGATGACAAGAGACTCAAAAATGGAGGGGAGATGGTTGGAATGCAAGTGCGAGTAAATGTGCCCCACATTGACAAGGGATAAGAAAGATAAAGGATTTACAAGAGGTGGACATCACATTCAACCCAACGTTTAAGCTATTAAGTTATGAGCCAATCCTTTAAATACAATCCCTTTGCCTTTCCAATGTGGAACACATCTACCATACATGCATCCAATAGTCTCACACAAAGTTATACATGCACCAACCAAGAGCCCTTTGCCTATAACCATAGGGAGTCCACACTTATTTGCCAGCATCAAAGTCACCACGTGCATTTATTGAAACTTATGCTAAGCTAACCATTAACTCTCATTCTACATTTTGGGGGAAACAAGGGAGTCATCAAAACCAAAAATCTTGTGCACATGCATAAGACTTGTATACAAGATTTGGACACCACCTTTAACCAAAAAAACTTAAGCTATTAGGTTGTGGGGTCAATTCCTTGTATACAAGTCCCTTGCCTATCTTATCCCTTTCTAATGTGGGATACATCTACTCACACATGGATCTTAATAATCTCTCACCCATATGTAAGTCTCTTGTCATCTACATCAAATAAGCATTATAGAACTATTTTTTTTAGGAATTTTGCCTTTACTGTTGCGAGTTTCTCCATAGTAGATTTCTCTTCACTTTCTCTATTTCCTCTTTCATGTGTTATGGCAACATTTGCATTCTTAGGCTTTCCAGGCTGACTATTCTTCTTAAAGTTGTCGTTATTATTCTGAAACCTTTCTAGGAGAAGATTATGGTGAAGTTTCCAACAAGTGTCCTTAATATGATTCAATTTCTTGCTATATACACATATTACCTCTTTCTTCTCAATTGGTCCTTTGGCTTTATTCCACATGTGCAAAGTGTTCTAAAGGTGGTCCCTGTAACTATACTTGTCCCCTATGCCCTTTACTTCTCACCATAGAATATGCTTGAGCAAGGGTTATTTCATCTTTGCCCAGTTTCAAGTATGTCTCTCCATCTTTGGTACTTTCCCATACAAGTGCTTTCATAACATCAATCTCCTACCACATTGACTTCAACATAAAATAGTAGACATCTACACTATTCTCCCACCGTCTCAAATTGTTCACATCATTCTTCAACTTATATGTTCTTACAGCATTCAATTTCCGAGAATATGTTTCTGCGACACTATCCCAAATCTACACTATTCTCCCACCGTCTCAAATTGTTCACATCATTCTTCAACTTATATGTTCTTACAGCATTCAATTTCCGAGAATATGTTTCTGCGACACTATCCCAAATCTCCTTGGCCGACGTCATCCAGAGGTAATATTGACTTATGTAGGGTTGTATAGAGTTGACTACCACCCAATCACTGTGTAATTCTTTTGCATTGATTTTTCATATGTAGGATCGGTCTCTGCTAGTTTGTCCTTACTGACTATAAGATACCCCTATTAACCTCTACTATAAACATTGTGCCTAGACCAAATAATTTGCTCCATCTATTTTGATTGTAGTCACTTCAGTCAAAACGGAATCTACGAGACCAACCCCGGACACCGAAATCTGCTTTGTCTCACTTCCAAATTGCTCCATGACCAAATGAATATCCAAAAACAAGGTTTTTAAGTCTTTATGGACTAAATTGAGGTCAATCTAGTACCTGAAAGTCCCAAATCTAGGGTTTCATTGCACTTGACTTCTGGGAGAAAGGGATAAGCAACCACTCCTACCAGAGCATCTTTAACTTCTTCCAACTACAACCACCCTCTTCTAGAGATCAAAGGAACCCCAAAATCCTTGAGCGCCATGCCCAAACTATCTCTTTATCCTGTAATTGGAAATTCTCTAGTTGGTTAGGGTTTTGGGCAAAAAATCACCAACCTCACTTTCTTGGCAATCTACAACCTGATTTTAACTCTCCAAACCCTCTACCAACTAGGCATAAAAGTTCTTTGAACAATCAACAACTTATCTCTCCATCAAAGAGTGTATGGGAAAAAGAAAGAAAAATAAAAAGAAGGAAGACTTGCTATAATACAAGATGTGATTTAATACAATAAAATTCTGCAAAATAATTTTAGATTTAAGCAAGGAAAGAAAGTAAAGGGGAAGACAACAAGAAAGGAGAAAAAGGGAGAAAAGAAGAAGAGTTGGATAATCTCCCCTTCTACCTCTCTTAACTTTTATTAATCTTACTAAAACTAATCAAATTACAACTTTTCCCTTGAGTGAGCGGCCAACTTATCAATCTACTTAAAAAACATATAGGAAAAGCCCATTAACAAACAAAGCAACTAGGAAGAACAATAATAAGAAAATAACGGGTTAGAGCCCATTCGACCTAGTCTGATTGATGTCTTTACAAAGGAGTAAGTGCCTTGCACCATAACAGATTATGTACCAAGTTGAGGATGATTGATATTTATACCCCAACTTGAGGGGAGTGTTGTAATGCATTATATATTGTGCCTTGTTAGTAGTGCAAAGGCATTATTATCTTTCCTCCTTTTATTATGTCAACCTATTAAAATAAGGGCAAGGGTGCCATTGGATCCACCAAGATTCTTCCTCTTATTCTCTCTCTCTCTCTCTCTCTCTCTCTCTCTCTCTCTTTTCTTTCTTGATACCTACATTCAGCATTGATTTTGTAGTGCTTTGGATTTCTATGTTAATATATTTTTCTTGAGCATTATGGATGTTGGGATGCATATGTGAATGGATGCAACTCACATTGGAAAGGGATTTTTTTTTTTGTGTCTAAAGTTTCATAAATATTTTTTAAGTGGTTTAAAAGTTATTATGTTCTCATATGATAGTAGAAATTTTGTATTTTTTTTCCCAGTACTGTTAAGATTGGCCACCCCCATAGTATCTATGAATGTGTTACAACTAAAAAACATTGAGATCGATATTAGAATGATATATGAATGTTTTTTCTTCATATTATTCTTGTGGTGGGTGATTCCTATGCATTAGAATGACTTGTTAAGTGTTTCTGGATTTTTCTCTTCTCTTCTCTCTCTCTCTCTTTCGTTGTTTTCTATTTAATCTTTCAAGAAGCTATTACAACCATAGATTCTTTATCAAAATGTTGGGGTTCACAATAATCACCATAGGATAAAACCATAATATTTAAAATAAAATAGCAACCAAGAAAATCCAACAGCAACAAAAATAATGAAATCCAAGCAAAGACAAATAAAAACAAACATAACCAAGAACACAAAGGACTTGTGTGGTTCGCCTTACCGTCTATGTCCACAGGAGAAATGAAAACCATTCTTCACTATAAAAAATGGGAAAATGACAAATAGTATAGATACCTCGTGGCTTGCAATTTAAGCCAACCCTTAACTCTTGTACACTTGTTCTCCCTTTCCTCTTTCAACCTAAAGAACAAAAAATATGAAAAAAAAAAAAAACCCATTCTTACACCAAGAGCATTTTCTTTCTCTCAACCTCTCTTTTTTCTTCTCTCCAACAAGAAAAAGAACAAACTTCTTTCTTTCTACTTACTAAACCTACATACAAAAGAAACCTTTTATATGTAAAACCTGCCTTAAAATAAGGACAGACCACACTGACCGTTAGATTAAAAACTAATCCAGTGGTTAAAAAATAAGACAACCCCAACACATATGGCACTCATTCCGAAAGACTGAAATTGAATTTCCAAAGGATTGAAATTGATCTAGGTTAGTTTTTCCTTAATTTTCATCAAACACAAGGTTTTCTCATTTTGGCCATTTTTTTCTTTTTGTGTTGAGCCATCTTTGATTATTCCCATATTTGGACACCCCTGTTGAAAAATGGGCTTACAGCTTTATATTTTTTATTATCTTTATTTAGTTTATGGAATGACTCTGTAGTGGGTTTGTTGGGCCACATTCTTATTTACATCTTATACTCTTTTATTGTTGCCACAGTTAAGGGGCAATTTAGTCATTTTTTTCATTGTAAATTACGAAGAATAATAAAAGTGATGGGAGCGTAAGAAACCTATGATTGCTTTCTACCAACCTAGTTTCTCTTCTCCCCCTTCTATTCATTTTTTTCAGACCAGTTTTCTTCTTTTATTTTATTTTCTACTACAATATACAAGATTTATTGCTTTTCTGAGTTTACAACTTGGTATCAAAGCATAATCTTTAGTTTCTTCCATCGTTAGACTCATGATGATTGACCTTGATCAGCAGTGATCATGAAGGTTATAGGGTTTTTTTCTTTAAATTATTTTATTTTTTGTATTTAATTGACAACAGGGTCACTCTTGTGATTTTCATTTTCCCAATGTGGTCTGGCCATAGGATTTGTCTTGTTGAGTCACCTTTCACATGCTTTTTTTTTAATTTTTAATTTTTTAAGTTTCCATGGTTATTGGTGTTTTTCTGCTACAGATACCCTTGGTTGTGTGATACACTCAAAACCTTGAGAGTTATTCCTAATTCTAGCTGTATAGACAACCTAATATTTTTTCCATTGGAAAAAAGTGAAAGTATATATATATATATTCAAAAAACTTAAGAGTGAACTTACAAAGGATAAACTCATAGAAACAGTAAACTTCAAGCTCTGGTTATTGATCTAAAAAAAAAAAGTAAACTTCAAGCGAATCATAGGTATTTCCTTCTCTTTCTTCTACTG
The DNA here is from genome assembly GCF_000365185.1 of Nelumbo nucifera. The sequence continues at coordinate 741,891 of NW_010729289.1, read as the reverse complement.
CTTTTTTTCATTCTTTTGTTGATTCTTAGGGCCAAATTGATTCGAAAATATATATACCTCCAAATTTTCAAAACATTATTTTTATCCTACTTTAACATCCAGGGAAGAGAAATCGCCATCTAAAATCGCCCAGTCAATAGACACTCTAAAAACCTGCAGAGTTGAGAGAAACTCCCATGTAAATGGACCCTTTCATTTCAAGCTAGTGCAACATACATTTGTTTCCTTTTGTTGGATGCACATTATTCCATAAATTCCTTGAACTTCTCCCCTTCTCATTTTAGGTTTTACCCATTTCTCCATCAACATGATAATAGTTTAATACAACTCAAGTCTGTCCATATAAAACTCCTTTTTCTTTCTACTTCTTTTTCTTCCTAATCATTCTAAATATTGTTCCATACAACTCTAACCTGTTAGTTCATAACCCAAAACGTTAATTTGAACTAGAATCTTAATTACTTCCTAAAACATTCATCCAGAGGTATTATCAAGTGGTGTCTGGTGCCATATCCATTGGTTATACTAGTTTGTATATGATTAGAAAGAATGAAGAAGATTTCATATGATTCATGATTGTGGTTCAAGTAACTGAGGTCTCCATGCTCCTTGTCAGCATACCAAAATTCCATGCCACAGAGAAAGGATGGAGTCACTACTGAGGTTTCCATGTACTTGTTTTAATAAAAAGAATTGAGCCTTTCTATTACAAGTTTCAAAATGAGACCTTAAGGTGCCTCTCTTTCATTGTGGATGGTTGTTGGAAATAGCTTGTTTCTGGTTTAGGTTGTCCCATTTGAGAATATTTTTTCCCAAAGAGAAAACATAATCTGCTTCATCTTTTATTGGATTTAAATTAACACAAGAAATTATAGAAAAGTGAATATTTAGTTTAATATAGTTATCACAGAATCATCCTATGCTTGGTGATACTTATCTATCTACAAACTGAAAAACAAGTTACATGGGACATGCAGGTAAATTGTCAGACCCCATTCAATGGATTTCAGTATTTCACCTAACCTGGTAAACCTTCTATGTGAATATTTTCTTATCAGACTATCAAAATCTAGTGTAGAAACTATCTTTCATGTTAGGAATTTCTATCTAGATCCATCAAAAGTGAAAAGCCAAGACCCGTAAGTGTACCATACACATGTATAGATATTTCATTTACAGCCAGCCTGAAATTTTATAGGAACCACAGGGCTAACCTCTGGAAGCAGCCTCTTCATCTAAAGGGGTTTCAGACGTTGGAGATGATGGAGAGTTGCATGAGGCCTCCCTAGCATCTAGCAACATAGCAATGACCTCTTTCATGGTTGGTCTATTGACTGGGGATGTGTTAGTGCAAAACAAAGCAATCTTGAGAACTAGAGACATCTCCTCTACTGTTTTCCTTCTGCTAAGATCCAGCCGTTCATCAAATATATCAGATGTTGGCACTTTATTTTGTATTGATCTTCTCACCCATGTGACCAGGTCTCCTCCTTGATTGAGGGGTTGAACAGGAGATCTACCAGTAATTAATTCCAGTAAAACAACCCCAAAACTATAGATATCACATTTCTCTGTGACTTTCATTGTGTAAGCATACTCTGGAGACAAAACAAACAAAAGAAAAAGCAAGTTATTATCAGATGACAGATATCTCATAGAGTATATCTGATAGAAATATGGTTAATGAACCTATTATAAAACACTTTCTGTTAAAGGAGAATAAACAATAACGATGATGATTAAGGAGCTTATTTTCCCAGAAAGATAAGGCCATCATTCAGGAATGTCAATCAAACAATCATGTACAGTGGACTGTTGTCTGCATCGTAATTATCCATGTAATCAAGGTTTTATATTTCAACTTTGCTAAAAATGTCAACTACTTAAAAATAAGAAAAAAAAAGGTCATTACCCAACGTTGGTCCAGATATCTGGGGTCTTGGGAGTGGTAGACTGAGTATGGTCCTAAACTTTAGCATTTTTTGTATAGAGTGGTAGACTGAGTATGGTCCTAAACTTTAGTATGGTCCAATAATACCAAGTAAAATATTGGAAATTTCATTTAGGTTTATTATAAATATTAATCTGTTAAGATATTTAAGATTTTTTAAATAATTATAACATTATAAATTGATAAAATGATGTTTTTAAAATGATTATACCATTTCAAGATCATTCTTCATGCACTTTGAATAAATTTAAGGGTTTAAAAAATTAATATATGATTCCATTTGTTGATATGATTTGCATATTATACTTATTCTATAATATCATGTTAGGAACCTGCCTAACTCAGGGCTCTTCGAGGGGCCAACCTCCTGAATTCTTGGAAAAAGAGAGAGAGAGAGAGAGAGAGAGAGTTTAATGCTGAAAGAATCAATGTCTTATTCCTTTTCTGCTCTACTACTTATAGTTTTACAATCTTGATTGTCTTTCTGTTACAGT
>NW_010729289.1:714710-734100 GCF_000365185.1 Nelumbo nucifera | reverse complement strand
TGGGAAGATTCTCTTGGTGGTATATGTAGATGACATTGTTATCACAGGCAGTGACAGACCAGGAATTGACAGGTTGAAGACTTACTTGCATGATCACTTCYAGACAAAGGATCTTGGCAAATTAAGATACTTCCTAGGGATAGAGGTTGCAAGGTCCAAGAACGGTATTAATTGGTGCCAGAGGAAATATGTCCTTGATTTGCTAGAGAAAACARGGTTGTTGGGTGCCAGACCAGGTGAAACACCTATGAAACTGAATGCTAGATTGAGTACTGATATAGGTGAGGAGTTTGATGATCTTGGAAGGTACAGAAGGCTGGTGGGTAACCTTAATTACCTAACCATCACTCGACCTGATATCTCATTTGCGGTCAGTGTAGTGAATCAATTTATGCAGAACCCGAGAATCCCACACTGGGAGGCAGTCCTAAGGATTGTGAGGTATTTGAAGGGTGCTCCAGGTCGTGGTTTGTTGTATAAGAGTGGAGGAAGTCTTGAGATAGAGGGATACATGGATGCTGATTGGGCCGGGTCCATATCTGACAGAAGCAGTGGTAGCAAGAAGCAGTGCAAAGGCTGAAATATAGGGCTATGGCTCACACAACATGCAAACTGGTGTGGTTGAAGCATCTACTAGAGGAGATGGGATACTTGATTGACACTCCTATGAAGCTATACTGTGCTAACCAAGCTGTAGTTCATATTTCCTCTAATCCAGTGTTTCACGAAAGGACGAAGCACATAGAAGTGGATTGCCACTTTGTATGTGAGAAGGTGCTTAGTGGAGTGATAAGTATAGCATATGTGAACACAGGAAATCAATGGGCAGATCTGTTTACCAAAGGGTTGAATTGGGGAAGAGTGGACTACATATGTAACAAGTTGGGACTATATGACATATACTCACTAGCTTGAGGGGCATTGTTAATGTCGGTTGTACAAGGGTAGTACAGTCCTTTTATGTTTAGTTATATATGTATTGCTCTGCTGATGTGGCCCTCACTTAAGTGAGGGCACAATGGTAATCCTTGTATATCTTAGAAGAGTATAAATAAAAGAAGGGCCGACTAGAGGTTTAGTGATTTTTCTTCTAGTTCGGTTGTGACTTTTCTCCTTCTTTTTCTTCTCTTTCTCCTTCTCCTTCTCTCTCTCTTTTACTTCTCTTTCTTCTGATCTGAACATATACGAACATCTAATCTGAGTTTTATCAAAGCTTGTTTCCAAACAGAGAGTGTTTGCATTTCTCCATGGTTTGAATCCAGTATATGAATCCATCAGAGTCCAGATCCTAGGCAGCAAGGATCTTCCCTTTGTCTAGGAGGTTTATGCATTAATACAGTTGGAAGAAAGTAGAAGAAATTTAATGAACAGCTCTGGAGGGGATGCAATTGTGTTGACAGCAAAAGGGAATGTTACTACAGGTGGGGGAAATTTTTTTAAGAAGGGGGACCCTCAAAAAAGGGTGGAAGACAAAGACAAACTATGGTGCACCCACTGCCAGAAACCCCAACACACCCGAGAAACATGCTAGGATCTTCATGGGAAGCCCATATGGACCCAAGATTTAAGCAAGAAGCAAGGTTCAGACCTGAATAAGAAGTCAAGACAGCAAGGTCCAAGAAAGTTCACCACAACAAATATGGCTTCTTAGGAGAATCAGCCCCCTACTACTGCTATGACTCAGACACACACTTCTGGTTCTGACCCGAGGGAGGATATTATCAAATCCTTCTGTGACCATTTGGAACTTTATGGTAGAGCAATTCGTCAGATGGATTCTTCTCCTCCTTCAACTTCATTTGTGTCTACATCAGGCAACTCTGCCACAGCTTTCCATGTATCGTCTTTTGAGTCTTTAAAATTGATGTTTCCAGAGTTGTTTAAGTCAGTGTCAGTGTCACAGTTTACATGTCAAATTTGTCAATTGAGTAAGCATTGTAGAACTCATTTTTCTTCAAAAAATAATAAATCTGAATTTCCTTTCCATATTATTCATTCTGATGTTTGGGGCCCTATTACTTTACCGTCTGAGAGTGGCTACAAATATTTTATTACCTTTATTGATGATTACTCCAGATACACGTGGATATATCCCATGCGAACCAAGGATGAAGTACCAAAAATTATCCAAGATTTCCACCGAATGATCTTCACCCAATTTCAAACTGAGATCCAAATTTTCCATTCCGATAATGCAAAAAAATATTTTCATAATGATCTCACAGAATTCTTTGCTTCGCATGGATCACTTCACCGTAGCTCCTGTGCTCGAACACCACAACAAAATGGTGTTGCTGAAAGAAAGAACCGACACCTTCTTGAAGTGGCCAAGGGTTTACTCATCCATATGAATGTCCCAAAACGTTTTTGGCTTGAGGCGGTCTTTGTGCTACCTATCTCATTAACCGTATGCCCTCTCGCTGGTTAGAGTGCAAAGCCCCACATCAGCTTCTTTTTCCCAAGGCTCCTCTTCTTTCTATTCCTCCTTGTGTGTTTGGTTGTCGTTGCTTTGTTCAAAATCTGGCTCCCACCCATGGAAAATTGGATCCTCGTGCTATTCCTTGCATCTTCTTGGGGTACTCCCTCACTCAAAAGGGGTACCGATGCTTTGATCCCGTCTCCCAGAGATATTATGTTTCTATGGATGTCTCTTTCTTTGAGAGTGAGCCTTTCTTCTCTGTTTCTCCTCAGGGGGAGTGTAGAAATGAAGAGAAACTAGTTCAGCTGCCTCCTGTTCCTGACCCTCCTCCCTTTCATGTTTTCTTTCGACGTCACAAAGGCTAGCCAAGTTCAAGAGTTGTGGAGCATCTAGAAGTTGTACCACCAATACCATCAAACTCTCCGGGGGTGGATCCTTCTCAACTAGGTACCTTGGTTCCCATTGATGTTCCTGACCCTATTGCCATTGATACCTCTATTGTTGATGACCTTAACCTTCCTATTGCTCACCAGAAAGGTGTTAGGTCTTGCACCACTAAATACCCCATGTCCCACTTTGTTTCCTATGAGAACGTTTCACCTTCCTTTCGGGCCTCTCTCTCTTCCATTAACAGTGTTCCTATTCCTAAGAATGTGGCAAAAGCTCTTTTGATACCTGAATGGACAGATGCTATTGAAGGAAAAGATTAATGCTTTACATAAAAATGGTACATGCGAACTTGTAGATCTTCCTGAAGGGAAGGAACCAGTTGGGTGTAAATGGGTTTTCACAGTAAAACATAGGGTTGATGGCATAGCGGAGCGGTATAAAGCTCGTCTAATAGCAAAGGGGTTTACACAAGTGTTTGGAGTGGATTATGCAAAAACATTTGCACCCGTTGCTAAGATGAACTCCATTAGAGTTCTTTTCTCCTTAGCTACTAATCTTGACTGGGAACTTCATCAACTTGACATCAAGAATGCATTCTTAAATAGTGACCTTGAAGAGGAAGTATACATGGTGCAACCCCCTAGTTTCCGGGCTCAGGGTAATGAATAGAAAGTGTGCAGGTTAAAAAATCATTATATGGCCTGAAACAATCACCGAGAGCCTAGTTCAGTAGGTTCCATGTAGCAGTTTAGTAAAGAGGATACAAGTAGTGTCAATCTGATCAACACTGTTTGTGAAAAGAGGGGAATGATGGATTGCAGCACTGATAGTATATGTTGATGATATAGTTATCACTGGTGATTGGAATGATGAAATTCAAAAGTTGAAGAGTTTCCTTGCTACCCAGTTTGAAGTGAAGGATCTAGGTCCTCTAAGGTACTTCCTTGGGATTGAAGTGGCCTGCTCACAAAAGGGTATCTTCATTTCCCAAAGAAAGTATGTCCTAGATCTACTCCAGGATACAAGAAAATTGGGAGTGAAGCCTGTATATTCCCCTATTGATCCTAACCACAAATTAGGAAACTGTCAAGGTGAATCCATCGAGGATGTGAAACAGTTTCAGAGACTTGTAGGAAGACTGCTATATCTTTCTATGACTCGACCAGACATTGCTAATGCAGTGGGTGTTATTAGCCAGTTCATGCATGCCCCTAAGATTACCCACCTTGAAGCAACAGAAAGAGTTCTCAGATATCTTAAGAAGTTCCCAGGTGCAGGCTTGTTGTTTCAAAAGCACGGAAATTTGAAAGTTGAAGTGTATACCAGTGCTGATTGGGAAATATCCTTGAATGACCGGAAGTCAACAAGTGGCTATTGTACCTTTATAGGAGGGAACCTAGTTACCTAAAGAAGCAAAAAGCAGAATGTGGTAGCTGGGTCTAGTGTTGAAGCTGAATATCAAGCAATGTCTCATGGAATGGCAGAAATTATATGGCTAAAGAATTTGTTGAATAAGTTGGGCTTTCCAGTTGATGGACCTATGACTCTTTACTATGATAACAAAGCAGCCATAAACATTGCTGCTAATCCTGTGCTGCATGATAGAACTAAGCATATCGAAGTTGACAAACATTTCATCAGAGAAAAAGTTGTCACAGGGGAAGTGTGTACTCCCTATGTCAGTTGACTAACTTGCAGACATCCTCACAAGAGGGTTACATCACTTGCGACATTATGATTTATGTGACAAGTTGGGCATGATTGATATCTATGTCCCAACTTGAGGGGGAGTGTTGAAAGGTTGTTATTCTGTATGTTTAGTACCGCAGGGGTACTTTTGTACTTTCAGCACTTTTTATTTTAAGTTGTGTCGCCCTAGTATAAATAATAAAAAACTGGTGCCGCCAGCACCTTTTTTTGTGACTCCAAATCTCTCTCTCTTCTCTCTTCTCTCTTCCTTTCTTCCTTCTCCTCTAGATAACAGAAACCATCACCCTTCCTTTTAGACTTACCTTTCCTAATGTGTTACACATTCTAAAAATGCCTATAAACTTGTTTTCTGTTAGTAGTATTACAAATTTGTTAAACTGTTCAGTAACCTTCTTTCCTTCTTGTGTGGTACAAGATTTGGCCTCAAGGAAGATGATTGGTAGAAGTCGTATGGTGGATGGTCTCTACATGTTGGAGAATAAAGCTAGTCTTGCGGTTACTAAGTCTAAGAGTCAAGTTTATTTATGGCATATTAGTTGGGTCGTTTATCATTTGAGTTGCTAAAGTTTTTGTTTCCAGAGTTGCTCAAGTCAATGTTAATGTCTAAATTCACATGTCAAACTTTTCAGTTGAGCAAACGTTGCAGAAATCATTTTGCTTCATGAAATAATTGATCTGATTTTCCTTTCCATATTGTTTCTGATGTTTGGGGCCCTATTACTTTACTATTCAAGACTAGCTATCGATACTTTATTATACTTATTGATGACTACTCCAGATATACATGGGTGTATCCCATGTGGTCTAGAGATGAGGTGCCAAAAACTGTACAAAATTTCCAATGCATGATATTCGCTCAATTTTAGATGGAGATCCAAATTTTCCAATCTGACAAAGAGTATTTTCATCATGATCTCATGGAGTTTCTTGCTTCGTGTGGGTCCATTTATTGTAGTTATTGTGCCAAAACACCACAACAGAATGGTGTTGCAGAAAGAAAAAAATTGTTATCTCCTGAAAGTTGCTCGTAGACAACTCATACATATGAATATTCCAAAATGCTTCTGATTGGGCTACCCTTCTTCTCAAAAGGGCTATCGATGTTTTGATCCCATTTCTAGAAAATACTATGTTTCTATGGATGTGTCTTTCTTTGAGAGTGATCATTTCTTTCCCAAGGGGGAGAGTAGGGTGGAGAAACAGGTCCATGTTCTTCCTCCCCTACCCGATCCTCATCCATTCAGTATTTTCTCCCATCGTCGCAAGGCCCAACTGAATTCATGAGTTGTGGAGCAACTTGAAGTTGTACTACCAACATCATTAGATTCACTGGGGATAGATCCTATCATCTAGGTACTCTTATTCCCGTTGATGTTTCTGACCCTATTGCTATTGATTCCGTTATTGAGCATCCTATCTCCCACTTTGTTTCCTATGAACATCTCACCATCTTTTTGTGCTTTACTTTCTTCCATAGACAGTGCCCCTGCCCCTAAAAATGTGGCAGAGGCTCTCTTAGTACCTGAATGGACAAATTCAATGAAAGAGGAGACCAATGCCTTATATAAAAATGGTACATGGGAGTTAGTGGATCTTCTTAAGGGTAAGGAATTGATAGTGTTTTAAAAGCGCAAGGTGCAAAAAAGGTGCAGGGGTCAATTTGTGCCTAAGGTGCAAAGTGAGGTGCGTGCCTTCTTAAGCAAGGTGCAAAAAAAGGATAAAAAAAATTAAAAAAAAAAACCTAAGAAGTGCAAAAAATGCAAAAAATCAAAAAATTATTAAACATAATATTAATAAAAATATAAACTTCAATTTTAAAATAAATGTTTTAAAAAACCTATTATCTAATATTAAAATACATAAATATAACATGTAAAGCATATTCAAACGAGAATTTAAAAATAAAATCAAATATATAAAACATTTTCAAGCATATAGAACCCACAATCTCTTTTTTTTCTCAATTGCATTACTTCAAGTAGCTAATGTGATGTAAAACATATTACATTCCTGATTCTACAAGCTGCCTTTGTACCACGCCCCTCGAGACAAGCCCAAACAAGTCCACGTTAGGTCTTAAATTCTTAGTTCTCACACAAAAAATTCGAGAACCCCCCATTTGGTAATGTTGATCATTCATTCATCCTAATAAAATGTCTTCTTAAAAAGTAATAAAACTATAAAATCATTATTTTTTGTGTGAGAACTAAGAATTTAAGACCTAATGTGGACTTGTTTGGGCTTGCCTTGAGGGGCGTGGTAATGGGGGTCCGAGGGCGGAGCCCCCGACCCAGCCGCTAGACACAAAAAAAGCATAAAAGCATCGAAGTTTCAAAAGGCGCACGCCTGGGCTGAGGCACAAGGCGCACTGGGCACACGCCTAAGCGCACCAGGCGTGCGCCATTTGAAACGGTTACGCCTAGGACTTGGGCAAGGCGCCTACCCTGAAATGCACCTCGCCTGTGCGCCTTTTAAATCACTGGGAACCGGTAGGATGTAAGTGGGTATTCATAGTTTAGTAGAGGTGTAAACGGATCGAATTCGAATCCGATTAGAAAATTCGATATCCGACAGATATTGAAAATTAATATTCGAATTCGAATTCAACTAAATATTCAAATATTCAATTTGATTTGAATTCAACCAATTAATTATTTTAGGTAATTAATAAATATATAAAATAATTAATTTACTTATATAAAGTATATAAATATATAATTTTTTTATATAATTTAATTATTATATATAAATTATATAAAACATTTAAATACTTCATATATTATATATAAGAATTAAATAATCAATCGAATTCGGATATTTATCAAATCGAATAAGTTCATATCTGAATTCGATTCGATTATGTTGAATCTCGAATTTGAAATCAGATTTTCGAATACTGTCGACACCCCTTTTTTTTTGACACCCCTACTATGGAAAGGTACAAAGCCCAGTTGGTGGCAAAAGGGTTTACTTAGGTGTATGGAGTAGATTATGCAGAGACATTTGCTCTAATAGCTAAGATGAATTCTATCAAAATCCCTTTTCTCTCTAGCTACTAATCTTAATTGGGACCTTAATCAGTTAGATATCAAAAACGCCTTCCTGAATGATGATCTTAAAGAAGAGGTGTACATGGTACAACCACCTGGCTTTTGTGCCCAAGGCAAAGAACAGAAAGTGTGTAGGCTAAAGAAATCTTTGTATGGACTAAAACAATCGCCAAGAACTTGGTTCAACAAGTTTCATCTAGTAATGCAGCAGATTGGCTATAAATAGTGTTAAACTGATCATACATTATTTGTGAAAAGAGAAGGAAAGATTGCAGCCTTGATTGTGTATGTTGATGACATAGTAATCACAGGTAATTGGAAAGTTAAAATCCAGAAGCTAAAGGAGTTTCTAGCCACTCAATTTGATGTGGATGATCTAGGTCCATGCAATATTTCCTTGGAATTGAAGTGGCCTGCTGAAAAAAGGGGATCCTCATTTCTCAAAGGAAATACATCCTAGACCTGTTATAGGATTCAAGAAAACTAGGGGGCAAGCCAGTTGACTCTTCCATTGATCCAAACCACAGACTGGGTGATTGTTGTGGTGAGACTATCAAGGATGTAAAACAATTCTACGGACTTGTAGGAAGTCTCCTGTACTTGTCCATGACCGGCCAGACATTGCTTATGCTGTGGGTGTTCATGCCCCTAAGACCACACATTTAGAGGCGGCTAAGAGAATCCTTAGGTACCTAAAGAAGTTTCTGGGAACTGGTTTACTATTTCAGAAGAATGGGGATGAGCATTTGAAGGTTGAAGTGTATATAGATGTTGATTGGGCTGGATCAGTTGATGACAGAAAGTCCACATGTGGGTATTGTACCTTTGTGGGAGGAAACCTAATCACATGAAGAAGCAAGAAACAAACTGTAATGGCTAGGTCTAATGCTAAATCCAAGTATAGGGCAATGTCCCCTGGAATAGCTGAGGTTATGTGGGCAATGTCCTTGAATTGTGACAACAAGGCTGCCATCAATATTGCAGCCAACCTTGTCCTTCATGATAGAACTAAACATATTGAGGTGAACAAACACTTTATTAAGGAGAAACTTGTTAATGGGAAAGTGTGCACTTTGTATGTTAGTTCCAAGGAGCAACTTGCAGACATTTTTACAAAGGGCCTACATCACTTGCGGCACAATGACTTATGTGACAAGTTGGGCTTGATTGACATCTATGTCCCAACTTGAGGGGAAGTGTTAAAACTATTAAAAATCTGCAATTTAGTGCTATAGGGGCACATATGTAATTTTTCCTTTCTTTTTTATTATTTTTGGGTCGCCCTAATACAAATATAGAAGCGGGCACTGCCAACCAATGTTTTTGACTCCAAATCTTTTTTTCTCTTCTCTCCTCTCCTCTCTGTTCTGACTTTCTATTGGTCTTTTACCAAGAAAACAGTAATAATAGACTCTAGGGCTGCTTGGGCCTGGCCTAGCCCGCTCACTGGGCTTGATATTATATCTCAGGCATCCAGGCTTTCCCATATAAATTAATATAATTATTTTTTAAAATATAAATTGTCAATTTAATTTTATAATAAAAATTATAGAGCACACGCACAATTATAATAATAATATCAATTTATTAATTTGTACCATATGTGGTATTACAGTATACATATATGGAATATACATATATCATAACTTCCAGGCTGGGCTAGGATGAGTGGGCCTAGGGTTTTCCAGGCCCAGGCCCAACCTGCATTATGTGTGGGCTTAGTATGGGTTTAGGCTAGGGTGGGTCAGATTATGCAGGCCCAGGAAGAAATGATCAACCCTAATGTGAATTGGTTGGTTGTATCATACAGATATCTATACCAATCTCCCTTTTCCTTCCCTGAAATATCATAATATGCCCAAATGCCTTTATTTAATGTCACAAGTAATATTTAATTACCTTCACAATGAGCCCAATTATCATGTTTAAGAAATCCAGGACAAAATATTGACAACTTTAGGGTATCACTTTATTTTCTGCCTTTTGGTTACTTGAGCACCTGAACTAATCTTATTATTCCAACATTTTATTCCTGTTTTCTTGATTGATAAAAAATGAGTTTGTTTATGTAATAAAAAAGTAATTAATTTAAAGTTTTAAGCATATGCTCACTAGTCTTATTATTCTAACATTTTATTCCTGTTTTCTTGATTGATAAAAAATGAGTTTATTTATGTAATAAAAAAGTAATTAAATCAAAGTTTTAAGCATATGCCCCTAAGTATCACCATGCGGTATTAGTTCAACATTATTCTGTTGGGCATTTGTTGAAATGTAGCACCCATCACTAAAAAAGTTCAAGAAGCAATTTATATTAAAAAGTTCTTGTGGAGGTTGTAATGGAAAGCTGTGTATTATTTATCAAAAAAAGGAAAGTGGTGTATTTATAGAAATAATTAGAGGGCAACTAGGGCGGACTCATTCAAATTAGGTGCCCAACTTGCAGCCCTAGAAATAATCGTAAGGAAGACCTTGAAAACAGGTTTTAGGAGTGACAAAAATCAAAGAAACAAATAATGTTTTGGCTACTTTACATCAAAATTTCAAGGATTGTGTTATTCCTTCTTGAGTATTGCTACTGCCAACTCCTATTTCTTCTTTACCTTCTATTTTGTTTCTCTTAATTTATAAATCGAGGATATTTTTCTCAAATGGTCCCATCTTATCTAGGGTCAAGTATGTTTTAAATTGCTAATCCATTAACTACACGGGCACAAGTGCTAAAATCCACAGGTATCCCCTATATCTTATATCTTGCTCAACTAGGACAATGATGGGACAAGAACACTTCTACAGATACCCTTCCCTTATCTCAAAGTGATTAAGATAAGCAATATAAATGCCTATTGATAAGAGTGAGGACCCACACAAGTTTAAGATAGCCTCATTTACATAATTATCCCTTGATTAGTCATCAGAATAATACTAAGAGTTGTTGTTCCTTTTTATTCTAGTTTTAGCTAGCTTAGGATTAAAGTCTCTTTGAGAAACTCTTGTAATCTTAATTATACGTAGGATCGATCTTATTCTCTAGAGTTGAAATTTAAATATTGGTACCAAATCTTCTCTATTATTGCATATGTTTGAATTCTTTCATGCAGGTATTCTTTAGACATGCTTGCAGTATTGACTATTGTCTCATCAATTCCTTTTTGATCAATGACCTATTTTCTGTATTTTGCAACTGCTTTTGTGCTAATTTTGTGGCTGCAATAAGTACTTTATTGATCTATTATGAAGACAAGTATGAACATGCCCCATTCTTTCAGCTCTTCTATGCAGTTCTCACCAGAGTGCACCACCACCTTGGTGGCCCACCAAAAGGGTGACAAGAAACGGTGCTACTCACCATATCTTGCCGCTTTCAATTACTGCACACCAAGCATTTCCAAGCTATGATCTATGGAGACTCACACTAAACTTGTGTTTTGACATGGATTTGGTGCAGCTCACAAGGCAACCCACAATGAAATGTCAATGATCAAGCAAACACAAATATGTGTAGGTGTAAACATAGAAAACTAAGATGCAACAACTACTTAATTGCAAGACATTATTAACTAGACAATTGCAGAGCCTAATTTCTCATAATACAAACTGTTTGTCTTAGAATTGTCAAATAATAAAAGAAGAATCAATGTAGCAGGTTGGACAATACATATTGGGTTTGCCCATGTCTTAATGTATGTACATGAACAAGTCATGTTTCCGATCTGTGTCCAATAGGGAGCCATGACATATATCAAAGATTCAAAATGATTGTCCGATACTTATTGCAGAATAGGGTTGGAATGTAAAAATGGGGAAGTACCACTCATTTGATGCTTCTATACTAAAAACTTTAATCTGAACTAAAACAAAATTCCACATAAAATAACTCTCCATGAACATTATATTCAAAGAAGTTCCAATTCCAAGAAAGGATGAAAAACAGCTCACTCAAATGAACAATAGTAAGCGTAGAATCTATATGAGACTAACATTTGATTAGGATGAGGAAAAAAACAAATGAAACAGAAGACATATGAACCTGCAACAAATGAAACATGATATAACATGGTCAAAGACATTCTTACCTGGAGCGATATAGCCATATGAACCTGCAACAGCAGACATGGATTTTGAGAATGGAAAGTCGATCAACTTTGCCAAACCAAAGTCCCCAACATGAGCCTCTAGGGAATCATCTAGTAATATGTTGTTTGATTTTATATCTCGATGAATAATTTGAGGCTTGCAGTCATAGTGGAGATAGCATAAACCCTCTGCTGCACCAAGAGCAATCTTATATCTAGTGTTCCAGTCAAGCGAACATGTTTTTCCATTGCCATGGAGGTGTTCTCCTAGGCTCCCATTCGCCATATACTCATACAAGAGAATGTTAGCATCTTGGTGGTAACAAAAGCCATAGAGCTTCACAATATTGCGGTGCCCAATCTTTCCTAATGTTGATATCTCAGCAAGGAAGCTTCTGTCAACATTCGACCCTTCTCCACTGGATTTCAGCTTTTTAACAGCAATATGCTTGCCATTAGACATCACAGCCTTGTAAACTGTGCCACAAGCCCCTCTCCCTATAACCGCAGTCTCCGAAAAATGACCAGTGCCTTCCAAGATGTCCTGATATGTGAAACCTTCTTTGGGAAAATAATAGTTATCAGCCACATCATTACTCATTTGATCTTCATGGGAAACAAAAATACGTTCACGGTGCTTTATAACCCAGCAAATACTGATAGTAAGAACCAGCGAAACTAATCCAACAACCGCTAAAGTAATGCTCACTACTTTCTCCCTTGATGAACCCTCTTGTAACCAATTTGCATGTGTGGTAGAAGATGGAGGTGAAGATGGATGACAAATATTTGACCCTGCTCTGCACAAGCCAATATTTCCAACAAAGTTGCTGGAATCCATTTTACGGAAAGCAGGAGTGTTGGGTATTATTCCAACCAAGTTATTATTAGAAAGGTTGCAGACAATGAGACTTAACAGTGTACCAATTGAAGCAGGTATCTCACCAACCAGCTGGTTGTTGTTCAAATAAAGGGCTTCCAACATCTGCAAGTTTCCTAGATCACCTGGAATTTCCCCAGAAAGAGCATTATGGCTAATGTTAAGAGCAATCTGAAGAGCAGAAAGTTGACCTAGCTCAATGGGGATAGTGCCAGACAAATAATTCCCTCCCATTTGCAACTCTGTAAGATGGTGCAGACCTCCTAAAGTAGTCGGTATCCCTCCATTCAGTCTGTTATCAGATAGCTTCAGCAGTTCTAGATTCACTAGATTGCCAAGTTCCACTGGTACGTAGCCTGTGAAGTGGTTTCTGCTAAGATCAAGCCTCTGGAGCTTTTTACAGTTTCCCAACTCATGAGGGATACTACCAGATAGTTGGTTAGAAGAAATATTTAAGATCACAAGCTGTGCCAGTTCTCCAATCTCAGGGGGGATATGGCCAAAGAAGTAATTGTTTGACAAGAGGAGTCTCTCAAATTTTTTAAGCTTACCAATTTCTGAGGGTATAGGCCCTGAAAATCGGTTTTGATACAACTCCAGTGCAGAAAGATTCTGAAGTCTCGACAATTCAATAGGAAGGCTTCCTGTTAGTTGGTTATCTCCCAACATTAGTTGTACAAGAGACTTGCATGTTTTTAGCCCATACGGAATGTTACCAGACAACATATTTGACCCAAGGCTCAGGAACATTAACTTATGTAATTTACAAAGATTTGCTGGTATGTTACCTACAAGTTTGTTTTCAGACATGTCAAGGACAGAGAGATTGCTGTTGGCCCCAATAAGAGGAGGAATGGTACCTTCAAGCTTATTGTCAAAGAGTTGCAGATCCTCCAAACAGGTAAGGTTCTGAAACTCTAAAGGAATTGTACCTGTCATATTATTGATGGACAAATCTAAATTCCTCAACTGTTGTAACCATCCAAGCTCTCTAGGAATGCTTCCCTGTAGAAGGTTTTCAAAAAGATGAAGTAGGCGAAGATTTGAAATCTGACCTAGCTCCTTGGGAATGAAACCTGTTAATCGATTCTCAGAAAGGTCAATCTCAACTGTACTTCTACAGTTTCCTAGTTCTCGCGGAATTGTTCCAGTAAATTGGTTGGTGTACAAATATAACTTTTTCAACCGGGATAATTTCCCAAGCTCCTTTGGAATGCTTCCAGTGAAAGCATTGTCATTCAAAGCAAGCAACTCCAGGCTACTGCAGTTCCCAAGCTCAGGAGGAATCTCCCCAGATAAATGGTTCTGCCAAAGAATCAATGTGGTTAGATTCTTAAGCTTTTGGATCTCCCTGGGAATAGAACCTTCAAGCTTATTCTGTGCCAACCCTAAAATCTCCAGGTTATGGCATTCACTGATTTCTACAGGTATTGGGCCCGAGAGGAAGTTTAGACCTGCCCTGATGATCCTAAGGTTTTTCAACTTTCCAATCGATGAAGGAATTGTGTCAGTGAGGTTATTGCTATAAATGACAAGTTCTTCGAGATGCATCAAATTTCCAATATCAGTAGGAATTTGACCATACAGATAGTTCTCACTAAGAGAGAGAATTCTTAGATTGAACAATTGGAACATCTCTATTGGTATTTCTCCGTGTAACCTATTTGTGCCAAGGTCCAAAATCTCAAGATTCCCACAATTACCCAGTTCCTTAATTAAAGGACCAGAGATGAGATTATCTGATAAGTTTAACGCAGTTAACTGAGGAAGTTTACAGATACTGGAAGACAACTTACCAGACAAATTGAAGCCACTGAGATTTACAGATGTTACCTCAGAGCCAGTACATTCTATACCCGTCCAATTACAAGGAGTTGAATCTCCTAAACTCCAGTTTAGGAAATTGTTGTTGTTACTATTGCCAATAAGGCTCCTTCTGAATTCCAGAAGTGCACTCCCGTCTTCGTTCAGTGAACTTGCGAAGATAAAGCAGTAACAAATGGCAAGAACTAAGAGAAAATGACTTCCAACACGAGCAGAGGTCCTATGGGTTGCCATTTCCTGGACAAACAGAGGAAAGAAGCGAGAGTAGGGAAAGAAATGAGGAGACGGGATCAAATTCTCGCCTTTGGTCCTAGCATCTACTGTTCTAGAGTCAAAAGACAGGGACACACAGCACAGTGGGAACATGTTGACAGTCTTCACAACGATTGAAAGTTTTGTTCTCTCGATTGGGGGATATGTCATAGTCCTGAATCAAGAAATGCAGGGGTTGTGAGTGACCAAGAGTAGAGGGACTATAACCCACAGAAACAAGTAAATCAAGGACAAGTTTAAGTATGATCAAGACAACCAATCATCAGAAAACAGTTAATTGATCATTGGAAAAGCAGAAGGGATGAGGTGCAAAATCACATACCCAAATCAAAGAACTGCAAGTCTGCAACCGTATGACTGAGGAATCTTCCATGAAAACAACTTAGAAAACTCAATTCCAAAGCAAGTTCAAGAAGAAACAACACTAATTCGACCCACCCAAAAGATCACCGCTCACAATAATAGCGAATAATTCTGAATTGTAAAAGCTAAGCAGGATCAAGCTCTACCCGAGTGAGGAAATAATAAATTAAACCGAACCCAACCAAATGAAAACGCTTAAAAGTTGAAGAAAGAGAAGAGGAAGAGCCTTTTTTTTTCTGCCTTGAGAAGATTGAGTAAAAGGGAATAGAAAGTTACCTAATTGAGTAGCGCCACATCTAGGAATTAAAAAGGCCTAAAGGAGAAAGAAAAAGGTGATGAAGTAGCAAATGAAGAGATAAGAACGAGCCAGGGAGGGTCGGACATTTGAAGGGGTAAGAACCAAGGATTGAGTAACGAAGGTAGACAGACAGAGTAGATAAGGTATTCGAGTCAACCAAAGCCTGCAGTTCAACAGTGCTGCTATTTTCTGTTCTTCAATCCTCTTAATTCCGAAGCCAGAGCTTTCAGCTTTGCGCTGTAGTTGCTGTTGCTTATAGCTAATAGGTCTCCACCTCCACCTCCACCTCCAGCCCTTGTTCCATCTTATCATCATCATCATCGCCACTTTTTCCCTAGAAATAAATATAAAAAAATAAGATCGCTTTTGGGATGGATGATTGAGCAATCTTCTGTTGCTTTGTACGTAGTAGACGAGACAAGTCGTGTAGACGTTGAAGAATGAATGTCCGCCATTGTTGTTTGCTGGGCCTCCTCCTTAGGGCAAGTGTGGTTGTTGCTTGGCTTCTGTTGTTCTCGAAGGTCATCATTTCCACGCCGACTGCTTATAGCTTAGTGGAGACTGGAATCTCTCTCTTTCAGCGAGTGCGTGCTTCAGCAGGCAACAATGGTAATACTAATACAGACCCAATTTCTTCTTCTTTCACCAACTGTCATGTCATCATCTGTCTCCCGTGAATCAATGGAAAAATTTTGTTGCCCACGTTCCACAGCCTCTCTTCCATCCCTGCCGGACACGTCAGTCTACACTCCACACGAATTTTCCGAAACTCACTTTCCGTTAATCTTTCTTAACATAAATGACCATATCAGCATAAATAGCAATTTGTATGACCAAATTACCCATTGAATGGCAAATTAGGAGAAAAAGGGTCATTTAGATTAGGGTTAGACCGAAATTATTTCTCTCTTCTCTGCCTCTCTTGCTCAAATCTGGCCGCCGCACCTCTTTCTCTCGCTCAAATCTTGAAGGTAGTCATTGCATCGCCCTCTCTCTTGCTCAAATCTTGCCGCCGCTATAGCACCTTCTCTCTCATTCTTGAAAGTAGCCACACCACCCTCTTCAGACCTTGTCGCCGCACCACCTTCTCTCTCGCTTAGATCTTGAAGGTAGCCGCTACACCATCCTCTCTCTTGCTCAGATCTTGCCACTACCGTAGCACATTCTCTCTCGCTCAGATCATGAAGATAACCACTGCACTACTCTCTCTCTCTCTGAAGGTTGTTGCCGCACAGATCTACTATTTGAAGATTTGAAAGAAGGCGATCAAAAATTTCAAAGTTTTAGATGCTTTGAAACATTTGCAATGTATTCTTTTGAATTTGGAAAGTAAATCCTCCCCATCGAGGGTTCTACAGATTTATGCAAAAAAATATTTTTGTAAATTTTTATCTGATTGTCTGAAATATTTTTCGAAAATTTATTGCAATAATCTTCAGATTCAATGTCTAATTTTTGTTTATTTTTAAAAAAAAATATCATTTTATTAGTTTGTTTATAATTTTTGATTTTTTCTAAAATATATAATTTAAAAATCATTTTTTTATTTTTTTATTTTTTAGTTGATATTTTTAATTTTTTATCATTTTATGTATTTTTGTGTAGTTTTTTACAATTTTTACTTTTTTCTATAATATATAATTTTTTAATTTTTATCATTTCATGTATATTTACAATTTTTGTTTTTATTCGATCTTTATATTTTTTGAGTTTTTTTTGTCTTTTTCAATTTTCAGTTTTCTTGATTTTTTACATTTTGTGTTTTGTTATAATTTCTAATGTTTTTTATAATTTATATTTTTTACATTTTTCCATTTTCTGTATTTTTTTATGTATTTGCAATTTCTGTGTTTTTCTATAATTTTAGGTGTTTTTTTCTACAAATTTTTTTATTTTGTTTTTCAATTTCTATAGTATTTTTATATTTTTTGTAATTTCTGTGTTTTTATGTATTTTATATTTGAAAATATTTTTTTGAACATTTTCCTTTTTTTCATGTTTTTGTAGTTAAAATATTAAAATATATAGGTATAGATTTTATATTTTTCTATGAAGGGTTAAATGGTAATATATTAACTCCTGTTAGTCTGTTTAACGTCAAGTTAGTGATATGGTGAGTTTTAGATATTTTGAAAAGTTATGGTGAATTTAAGAGAAATGTTGAAAACTCATTGTGAGTTTTAGACAATTTCCCTTTTTTTTAAGGCAACCAAAGGTCAACCCATACTCAACTAACCCTTGCCAAGTGAGCAAGGTTTAGTTGAACGCTTAGTTGTTTAATGGGTCGTGGAACCAATCATAAGGTTCCATGTCAGTAATAAAATACATGGGGGCCGTATCTTTTATAGTGGGGGCCCATGAACTTATTACTAGCGTGGAACCTTATCATTGGTTCCACAGCCCGCTGAACAGCTAAAGCGTTCAGCTAATCCAAATTCTGCCAAGCAAGGTCCAAAATGGGCTGGCTTATTCAGTTTCTTGGGCCATAAAACGGAATAGCATTAACAATAAACTTAGCCTGTTAGCCTATACTTAGGGTTAGCCATACGTAGACTGCATTTGGCATTTCTTATTTTAAGGACTTTTCTCCTATTTTAGCTATAATATTTCTATAAATACTTGAATTTTTAATTGCAAAAATAAGATAAATCCTTAAAATAAGAAATGCTAAATGCAACTTTAGCCCCAAATTTTGCTTTACAACCGGCTGAACAGCCATCATTTTTTATGGAATGCGAAAACAATGATAATATTTTACACAAGTAATAAAATAAATGGGACCCACACTTTTTAGGGTGAGATCAATAAATTTATTATTGACTTAAAATATTATGATTTTTTTTAAGGTCAATAGGTTATAAGGCGGAGTGCCTCGTAACCAAATTCCTTAATGCTCATGATTACAATGTTGAATGATAGTAGAGTGATGGGACCGATCAATTTATTATTTACATGAAACATTAATATTAATTCTACAACCCATTGAACAACCATTGCAATCAATTTACCCGCAATATAGATCTCTGTACCAATGGATTTCAGTATCATATGTAATACATTTCACAGAAGAGTTTTTTTTTATCCACATTTGAGTAGTTGTTTTTGGTTTTCCACTTCTTAAAGAAAGTCACGGTCTACAACTCTGATGTGATGTGGCCACAGCCTTTGCACAATTAGGGTGAGAATGTGAGATCACATTTGTGCCCCACAGAGCGTGGGGCACCCTGTAGCACATCTCAATTGTTCAATTGTGTATTGATAACATCTTCTAATGATAAATAGGAGAGATATTCTCAATATATGCTGAGATGTGTATATAGGATAACATCTTCTATTGATAACACCGGGAGTGCAGACATGAATTCAACTGGGGTACTGGGGATTGGGGATTGGGATCGTCATCCCCAAAGCACTCCGGATCTGCTACCCCTACCCCCCATCCAGCCCGAGTGGGTAAGATTCGAACCCAATATCCACTACAACTTGCTAAAAAGACTTCATCATTCACCGGCAAATTAGTCAGCATGTGTGTATTTAGGGTTTGTTTGACATGTCTTTTTGGGAAGATTTTCTGGTAGTTTTGATAGTCAAAATATGCATTGAACTTTTGTACGAAGATTTAAGCAGCTCAAAGTATATTTGGTAGATGTGTGTCTTTCTATGTGTCTTTTCGTGCGAGAATAAAACACGAAAAGCTTCATTTAGAGCTTTTCGAAATCAGCCCAAAATGGGCTTTTCGCGTTTTTTTGGTGCTCTATCTTTTGGCGACTAGATCTTCCATGTGCCAAACAGAAATAGACCGAAAATCGGTCTTCCCGACTTATAAACAACCAAAAAACCGCATGGAAAGACACATAAAATGAGCCCTTAAATATTTTTAAAATTTCAAACTGCTGTTATTTTTATGACTAGGGGAGGGGGGAGAGACTATGCTACCTAGGGCCTAACCGGATTATAGATCAGATTTAGCAAAATCTCGATTCCCAATTCCAATCCGATTATTGAAAATGACATGAATTCAATCGGATTTAGAGATTTTGGATTCTAATTCAATCCTAATTAATTCGAATTGAATTTGAGGGCCTGTTGGTTTGTAGGAATAAGGGT
>NW_010729289.1:685483-713634 GCF_000365185.1 Nelumbo nucifera | reverse complement strand
CATTTCCATTCCTACTGGAATAGCATTCCCCCATTTGAGGGAATGGCCATTCCTTACCTCTCCCTTGGGAATGAAATCCAATTCGTGCTGATTTTAATTTCCATTCCCATTATTGTCTGAACCAAACAGACTATGGTAATGAACCATTCCGATTCCGATTCAAGAGGATTTCAATTTCGATTCCGACTACGAACCAAACAAACCCTAAATTTAATCCAATTTTGCTTAATTTTTTTAAATATAAAAAATAAAAAGTTAATTACTTTTCATTTTTATATAATAAATTAATATAAACATAACATACTAAATTTATTATACATAATTTTATATATAATTATATAAATTTTAAATACTAAAATCAATAAATATTATAATATAATCAAATTTGAATTTTATCGGATCAAATAGTCAAATTCACATCCAATCTCATTAGATAAATACATTATTGAAATCCGAAATAATCAGATCTTATATTGGATTTTCAGAATCCATTGACAGCTTTAATTTTACCTTCACCACTAACCTCATTAACGGAATTAGGGGGTAAAGTGCTGAAATCAAAAGTTCAGTAGAGTTTCTTGTCGGAAAATAAAATTGGGGGCTAAGTATCAGCATTTGCTAAATACATGGAGTAGTTTGTAATTTATCCTAATTCAAAGCCGGTTCTACTCTATTTAAAAAATTAAAAGTTAAAAAAGTGGAAGAAAGTGACCGGGCCAACCTTGAAACGGTTAAATTGTTTAAATTTCCAGAATATTATGACTTTTTAAGATATGTCATATGTGTGGGTCCCATAACGTTCGAGAAATAAATCAAAGAATTCAAAATTTCGAGCAAGCCTAGCGCCACCGGCAGTGTTCGACACGGAACCCTTTAATCACAAAATGGCAAAAGGTAGAAAGAGCTCTATTAATTTATTTTTGAAATGAGGGGGATTATGGGTGTTAAGGGATCTGTGACTAGGAAGCCCGTCTAACTAGCATTTGCCTTTCCTTTCCTTGCCTATCATTTAGAAGTAAGAACCAAAAGCGACGCGAGCCTTTTTGAAATTTGAACGAAGGGAGCAACTGAGCAAGCAAGTGAAGTGAAAACCAGGATTTGATTATTCGAAGATCTGCAGAGAACTCCATCTCTAAAGACCAAATCGAGATCAAGGCTCGATCCGAATCAATCCTAGGTCCTTAATCTGAAAGTCGGTAAGAAAATTTTAAGCTTCTAGATTTTTACTAGTTGTTGAAACTCATGGAGTTGGGGTTTATCAAATGATGCAACCCTTTTGGTACCTGCCTCGAGGTCTTGAGGAAATTTTCTTTCTAGTCAATGAGAAGCATTTGCATCATCATCATCATCATCATCATCATGTCACTTGCACTCACTAAATTTCAGGAAGATTCTACCTTTCGTTGCTTCAAGACCTTTTTTTTTTCTCAAAATTCCTCCGACATTTGGACAGTAACTCGTTCAGATCCTCTTTGTTTGATTGATTTCGGAAACCCTAAATCCTCATGCGCAGAGGATTTTCCCTTTGAAGCTTCAAAAAACTCCAAGTTCCTTGAAACAGTCTTAGAAACGTTTTTAAGGTTTCTGGGTATTGGTTGGCTCTGTTGGATGATTTTTTTTTTTCTTTTGGTGGATAAGATAACTTTAATTAAACTCAGAAGATGAAATGCTTACAACAGAAGACAACCAAGGAGGAGGAGAGCACCAAAATTTCTCCCTAGAATTAGTTTTTCATATGCTGAGAAATTGGATGAGCTGCTACATTAGCAGTTATCGGAATATACACAAAATGGATATTAGAAAAGGAGAATAAAAAGTTAATCTTCGATAATTTTTTATCTCATAATTATTCTAGATTGGTGCTTTATAGCTTTTTGAGATTCTCAGTGTTATGTTCAATTCATTACTGAAACACATCCTGAGTAGCATTTTATCCATTTGGTGGTATAAGAATTAGTGTTTGTATATAAACTATAAACTATAAACTATAAACTATGAAGAAAAACTTATAAGAATTGCATGTGGGAAAAGATACGAGGTATGCCCAAGAAATTGGATCTTGATTAGGTATAATCGAAAGATCACAACTTTTAGATGATTCACAATCTTGTTTCTGTATTCCCATGCATGGCCTAGCAGATTCAGTAGGTGGATACTTTTTTTTTTTAATTTTTTTGAGGAAGGTGGTTTCTTATTTACTTATTTGGCTTTTGGCTTGCCACTTCGTCAACAAAAAAGTTACTTTCTGTGGAGAACCAAATGCCGCCTTAGAATTTCTAGGTGACACGAAATTTAATATCTTAACTTATACTGTCATTAGGGGATCCTATCCAGTCTCCACCTCTCCCAACACCCTAGATGGATGAGATTAGTATTGTCATAAGAGGCCATTGCTTGGTGCATTGGTCTTGGGCTGACAAGCGTGAGAATATGGGTTTGAGTTTGAGAGTGTCCACTCTCCCAACACCCTCGTTCACAAATAATGTTTCAGTCAGATGGATATGTCCTATGATACCCATATACCTGTACAAGGGTGCTGTATTGTGTGGGATGCTTCAATCTTTGGTATAAACTTCATATCTGGTACTGCATCCAACCATATCCAGATAACATAAGATATATCTAGTTAACATTTTTAAACTTTAAAAAAATTATACATTTTAAATGTTGATATGTTAATAGTGATCCATCAAACAATATAGTTGCCCTTTATGTTATATTTGATGGTGTTGATTTCATGCCCTTGTGTATTTGGTTCTGAACAAGAGAGGCTTCAACCTATTGATTACCTATTTTCCCTTGTTATTAGTCAATATATTTTGAAGGACAATTTCCTTTTTTTTCCATGTTTTTCTGTTTCACAGCATTGATGTATTATTAATCATTCTGGGGTTGGGAATGAACCTATTGTTAAATCAGTTTATTTTCAATTCTTGGGATGTATCATTAGATTAATTATTGCCCTCTGCAGAGAAGTATTGATTTCAAGTTTCAACATGTCGAATCTCCAAAGCGATCAACTTTTGCAAATGGAAACAACTTGTGGGTCCCTTCTATATGAGCTTCAGGTTATCATTTATTTATTTTTTATTGAAGTTTTAATATAAAAGAATGATCATCTTTCTTACATCTCTATCTCTTCCCCTATTTATTCTTGTTGTTTATTTGATTTTGTTGCAATTGCAATCTGAAGGTGATTACACATCAATTGCTATATTTCTAATGTTTCAATTGTCCATGATATTGTTGAATTCAGATGATATGGGATGAAGTTGGAGAATCTGAAGCTGAAAGGGATAAAATGCTACTTGAACTAGAACGAGAATGCCTAGAAGTATATAGAAGAAAGGTAGATCAGGCAAACCGGTGCAGAGCACAGCTACGACAAGCAATTGCAGATAATGAGGCAGAACTTGCAACAATTTGCTCAGCAATGGGTGAGCGACCAGTGCATATCCGACAGGTGGGTCTCTAGATCCAACTTTATCCATGCATCATAGCTTCCAGGATGAAAAAAAAAAATCAGTTTTGTCTTAGAAGAAGCTTGATATTTTGGTAACCACACCATCATTTCTTGAACTGTTCTTCAGTTGCTTAAAATATCCTTCATATCAAAGTGATAACAAGTGGGCTCTTGTATCCAGTCTGATCAGAACTCTGGAAGATTGAAGGAAGAGCTTGCAGCTATTATTCCACAATTAGAGGAGATGCGAAAGAGAAAATGTGACAGAAGGAATCAGTTTCTTGAAGTTCTTGAGCAAATACAGAGAATCTCAAATGAGATTTGCAAATCAACAGATTATAATTCTTCTAAGATAGTTGTGGACGAAACTGACTTGTCCATGAGAAAGTTTGAAGAGTTGCACAGGCAACTGCATGCACTTCAAAAGGAAAAGGTGAACCCCCCCTCCTCCCCAACACACACATAGAAAAGAAAAAAAAAAGTAAATGCTATCAATCATTTTTGAATGCCAGCAACTGATCTAATTTCCTTCTTTGTACAGAGTGATCGCCTGAAACAGGTCCTGGATCACTTGAGTACTTTGAACTCACTCTGTTTGGTTCTTGGCATGGATTTCAAGCAAACAATTAATGAGGTTCACCCCAGTTTGAATGATTCTGAAGGAACAAAGAACATAAGTGATGATACAATTGAGAGGATGGACTCTGCAATACAAAAGCTGTTGGAGGTTAAGATAAAGAGAATGAGAAGGGTAATTTATTGATCTAGAAACTTAATTTTATGATTTTCTGTTTCATTTTATGCCTTTTTTCATTAAGTTTACTGATGTATCAAATTGTGGCAGTTGCAAGATCTTGCAACTACCATGTTGGAGTTGTGGAATTTGATGGATACACCAATTGGGGAGCAACAAATTTTTCAGAATGTGACCTGTAAAATAGCCGCTTCAGAACAAGAAATAACTGAACCGAACATCCTCTCTGAGGAGTTTATTAATTATGTGAGTTTAACAGTACACTGAAAAGGAGGAGAAACTTTTTGAGAAAAATCTTTACTGTTGTTTTATTTACTCCCATTGAGTATATAGGCTTCATGGCCAGAAATAAGAACTAAGTAGACATGAGATGCAGGTTGAGGAGGAAGTGTCTAAACTTGAGGATTTGAAAGCTAGTAAAATGAAAGAACTTGTTCTGAAGAAGAGATCAGAGATGGAAGAGATTTGCAGGCGGACACACATGGTGGCAGAAATAGATAATGGAATGGAATATGCAATTGAAGCTATTGAATCTGGTAAGAGAATCTGATGGAATGTATTGTTCTTTGATTTCCAGTATTCAGTTTCAATATGATTTCCAGTATGCAATTATCATAATTTTTTTATTCAGGAGCTGTGGACCCTGCCTGCATTCTGGAACAGATTGAACTTCAAATTGCAAAGGTCAAAGAGGAAGCATTTAGCAGGAAAGAGATACTGGAAAAGGTTGAGAAATGGTTGGCTGCATGTGAAGAGGAGAGCTGGCTTGAGGAATATAACAGGGTCAGGTGCTTTGCCTTGGTTTTCTTAGAAGATATTTCTATATCCTATCAGTACTCTCACATATGAGGTAGTATTTCAGGATGAAAACCGTTATAATGCTGGAAGAGGTGCACATCTTACATTAAAGCGAGCTGAGAAAGCTCGTGCTGTGGTTAACAAACTTCCTGGTACACTTCTTGCATCACATGTACTGTTAACTCTTCCTAGTTCTTATTAGGTTGAAATATTGTTGTTTACCTTATACAAGTCTAACTTTTCTAGGCAGCCATAGAATCATTTAATTTCTAAAATTTATTGGTTTTGGAGCAGCAATGATAGATGCACTGGGGACAAAAGTCAGAACATGGGAGAGAGAAAGAGGCATTGAATTTTTATATGATGGTGTAAGTACTACCTGTTTAATTCTCAGTCATCACTTTGTCTGCTTTATTCACCTTTATCTTCCATTCCACTCTGACATATATTATTTACAAGATTAAGCTATTGGATATTATTTTTTTGGAATTAGAATCCAGGCTCTTTTTGGCCTTCCCCTTGTCTATTTTTTTTTTCTGGAACTGGCACCTGACTTAATTAAATTACTTCAATTGTCAAGTTAGCCAATACATATTCATAATGATCCATTCTTGTTCTCCATGTTACAGGTCAGGCTTCTTTCTATGCTCGAAGAATACAATATTTTAAGGCAAGAGAAAGAGCAAGAAAGAAAAAGACAGAGGGTATGACCACTCCGGTTCTGAAGTTACTTTTAGTCAATCACAGTATTGTAATGGTACTACAATGTCATCTTTGCCCAAACATTGACCCTTGCAGGATCAAAAGAAACTCCAGGGACAATTAATTGCAGAGCAGGAGGCACTGTTTGGATCAAAGCCAAGCCCATCAAAGCCCCAGAGTGGAAAAAAAGGTCCTAGAATGTCAATTGGAGGTGCAAATGGTAGAAGACTCTCACTTGGTGGAGCAATGTTGCAAACTCCTAAACCTGATCTGCCTCACCCTGCAAAACTTACTCCACATTTACGCCCAAGCAAGAAGGGTGGTTTACTAAGCCACCACCAGGATGATAGTTGTGTAGCTTTGTCTGCAGGTTGTTATTTTTTCTTATTTTTTTCTCTGAAGGGTTGTTCTTGTCATTTGAATTTT
Organism: Nelumbo nucifera; assembly: GCF_000365185.1. The sequence goes on along the minus strand of NW_010729289.1, from coordinate 707,491 downwards.
CTTTCATTATGAGTTTGCTTTGACTCTTTATGCAGGTAGGAGAGGCTTGGATATTGCTGGTCTCCCAGTAAAGAAGCACTCATTCAATGCTGCAAATTCTCATGAAATTGAATCACCCATGACAAGAAAGCCATTTTCCCCTCTCTCTGCAGCAATGTTACCCAAGGTCAACCCAAATTTTCTGGAAGATCTAAACAAAGTGCAGGGTGGGACTATGCAGAAAACACTCCCCAATAGCAACACACCATTGGCTACACCTTCCAAGTTGGCTTGCGTTACTGATGAAGATAACAGGACCCCCAAGGAGAAGATGCCAATTCCAATGCCCACTACTCCTTCAACCATTTCTGTATCCATGCAAACAGCTACCACCCCAGCCCCTGCAATTGCCACTGTTCTTTTTGGTGCTAATAAAATTGAAGATAACAGGACCCCCAAGGAGAAGATGCCAATTCCAGTGCCCACTACTCCTTCAACCATTTCCGTACCCATGCAAACAGCTACAACTCCAGCTCCTGCAATTGCCACAGTTCTTTTTGGTGCTGATAAAATTGAAGAGATGCATGAAGAAGTTGAATACTCCTTCGAGGAGAGGAGAGCTGGTTTTGTCATTCCCAAAACACATGTGATATCAGTAGTACAAGTTTGACATGTTTGGACCTGAATTAGATTGGTTTCTCCTTTTTTTTTTTTTCATTTACGCATTGAAAGTCAACTGTAATTGGCTTATCTGGTTCCTGTACATAGCTGAAATGCACTTTGTCACAAATCCTTGTCCTCTTCTGCTATCTTAGAACATCATGAATTTTTTGTAGCCAAATATAATGATTGTCTTCAATCAGAACATGAACCTGATCTGCTTTATCCTAAATTTACTTCATTGGAATGTGATACACATTGTGTCCAATTATAATGTTATCATGATCTTCATTGTTTCCTATCACATTTTTATCCATTCATGAACCCTGACCATACTCTAAACTAAAGTGTTATCAGATCTAAATTGGTAATGGTCTACTGCAAAAGAATTTGCAGCACATTAGAAGATTCATACTTGGAACTATGTAGACTTGTGGGAAATCTGTACTAGGTCATTTGCTCATGTGACTATGGCAAAGAGTGTAGTTTGTCTTGTATATAGAAAGATTTATACTATGTTCTATCTTTTGATTATTTCCTTTCCCTTTATACAGACTTTCTGAACACAAGTTTAGCTTTAGCATTAAAAGGAACACATTGGTAGTGGTTGAATTGGATGAGCTCCTTAATTGCTGAATCATGTTGTAGTGATTACTTTAACCTACCTCGCTACCCCTAAAATATTATACTGTATGACCACCTCAACTAAACGACCAACAAGAAATTCAGCTCAGCCAATTCAGCAATTATGCCCCCACGGACACCATCATTATTTTCGTCATGATCACTGCTGATGATGCATGCACCTATACACTCTCCTTCCCTTTCCCCTCTCTGGCCAAAGCCAACAAAGGCCATGTGCTTCCTAGACTTTCATAAAAAACACAAGCCCTCCTTCCTACCAATAGCTTATTCCCATTCCTACAACATCCACTAAAGTAGTCTTCCTTTACTCAACTATCTCTTCCACTCAACTACGTATCCAGACAAGCCATAAAATAACCACAAAAGAAAAGTGAAGCTGTAAGTCAGTCTGGTTTCATGTAATGTGGTGAAAAGTACCTATCTCCCTTTCTAGGCGTGAGTGCTTGGGACCCACTTCCTTCCCCAGTCAAACAAAGTGCTATTTGCATCATGTTCTCTTTTCTTTTGGTTTTCTCATCCTTGTAAGCCAAAGCCAAAGGCTTTGTTAGGGATGTCCACTCCAACAAAGCCACTACCTAGTCCTGCCTGATCAGAGATGGCCCAACTATCACTGTACCCTTTGAATATGTTTTCTTCTTTGAATCATGAATAAGTGGTTTGTGACTTGTGACGTAATGTTTATCTTTCTACATTGTGTAGTCTCTTCCATCTTCCATGTGAATTGAATCATCAAAGTTTGTCAAAAGTGTGACTTATCATTAAAATTATCAAACAATTTGGCTATACAAAGGTTTCCTATATATCACTTGACTTGAGAGTTGACACGACCCAGAAACACTGGCAGCGCCCATATCCTTCCACTACCTGTGCACTACATTATCTCTCTGTTTAGCAAGTTTTATCCCAAGAGCCAAGAGCGCTCCACTGGGTATCAGGAAAGAAACTATTTCCTTCATTTTTGAATTGAAATTTTGACAGTACATGCCATACAGATGGCCAATAAAAAGGGCTTGCTTATTTGATCAAAAGTGGTAATCAGATTCAGATCTCATGATGTATAACTGAATTTGTAGAAGAGATAAATATGTAACTGAAATAGTATAGATTGAAACAGTTTCTACTCCCTTTTGAACCAATGAGTGGTAAATATCAAACAATAACCTAACGCCCCCATGGTTCAGTAATTCAGTAAATGAAGCGACGAACAACATATTTGAGTTTCTCATGCTAAGAAAATTCAGCCTTTGATTCCTTAAGCAAGTGGGTTGAGCTTCAGTGCAATTTTACCTACCTTCTGTATCAATGAATTGCAATGGATGAGGGATGACAGTGTTGTGTGAGTCTAATCACTAATGGGGATCACTGGTCGGTAAGCCCAACTTCATAGTCTTCGAATAATGGGCCTTCAGAGTTCAGAATTATCTACCTTCTCTGGTTGTTGCCTGAATTGATGGGGATCTATTGACAATTCAATCCTTCCCCCTTTGATTCTTTTGGTTGGTAAGCCCAACTCCATGGTCGTCGGATAATGACTTATGAGCCTTCAGACTAATGAACTGGTGCTGTAACTGGGTAATCTAGTGGACGCTTGCCTGACAAGCGTTGAAATGAGAGTTGGTTCAACACAAATTTCCATGAACAAATAGGTGGGGAGAGGAATAAAGAAACTCCTTTTGATTATTTGATATCAAGACAAAGTTGCCATGTGGATGATCCAGTTGTGTTTAGGGAAGTTAAAAAATGACCTAACAAGCAAACCCTTGATTCATATCTTGAATCTGGATAAATTAAGGCTTGGAAGCAAATTATGATTATCTTTATAGAGAAGATACTTATATTATATATACTTAATAATTATTTGCACACATGCTTTAACATGTGCTCTTACACTACAATTATATAATGGATGCCTGCCTTGTTCCATGTAGGTCATGAAAATTTAAGGGTAAAATATAAAAACCTCCCTTGAAATTTCTGATAATCATAAAAACCTCCTCTGAAGCTTCACTTTTACAAGAACCTCCTCTGTAGTTTAAAAAAAAAAAAAAACCTACAGTTACCTCCCTTCCATCTTTGTCTCAGTAATGGAGACTTCAAAGTTATGAAATTGCCGTTATAGCGTATTAGGGCATCTTTCAATATAATCCAAAATTCTAGATTCTCTTCTAAATTTCATTAGGCCTAACGTTTTTGTAGGGTAAAATTATTTTACTACTCTTTTCAATCTAACTTAGGGAAATTTTATATTAAGAGTTAAATCTTTTGAGGGTATTTTAGTAAATTTCCATCTAAATGGATAGATGTAAAGGTAAAATGGATACTTTTGAAAACGTTTTCCATCCAAAAATATAAAAAGGGAAATAACTGCAGGTTTTTTCAAGCTTAAATCTAAATACCATATTATCATATATAATTAATATTTATTTGTAAATTAATATCTGCTTTGGGTTCCCTACAGATTTAAACCCAAATGTCATGTCATATATGAGCAATACTTACTTGGATATGCACACGTGATCTTAAACTAAATGAAGATAGTGTTATCAGAGTCAGACCAAACAAGATGGACAATCTATTTGCTTGTAGAGTAGTGCTGAATATTGTGCCTTCTCTTCACCTTTTACCATTTCAATCTTGCTTGTAGAGTAGTGCATAATATAATTATGAAGGATAATCTATTTGCTGTTGGGCCAATTTCTCTAGATGGGCTGGCCCCTACATTAACAAGCCCATTGATTTATTCAAATTTGAAATAACTAATGATCCGGTCAGGACCTCAGAAGCCTTAGGGGCAGGGCTGAGTTTTTCAGTTGATTTGGAAAACTAACGTGTGTTTGGAACTTGAATAAACATTGCCACATAAATGCTACTTTAACATTTCTCTCATTATGTGAATCCATATGTATATGGACTTGTAAAAGTAGACTTCGGTTTATGTATGCGCCTATTGTTGGGGGAAGCTTCATTTTAGCACTTCCCCCAAGGGTAGGCGTTTATTCACTGTTTTGCTGATGTGGCATCTAATGATGCCTAAGTGTCAATAAGCAGGTTCATCATTACTTTTCTCGATTTTCCAAACAAATCAAGTACAAAACGTTTAGTCAATAAACATTTACAATTCCAAACACATATTAAATTAGGAGTCATTTATTAACAGCTGAAGTAGCTAAATGCCTTATTATGTCTTTTGATAAATAAGATTGTGTTTGGTACCATTGTGGTTTATTCTTGAAACATCTAATGTTGATAATACAAATTGGTGAGAAAAACTATACCATCACATAAGAGTCATTTCTACCAAAAAATGCATTTGGGGATTATTCATTCATTGTCGTTTAGAGTCAAAGCCTCAAATTTGACATTATACCACTATAATGGCAGTTACACATGTATTTTTTTTAATTAAAATGAGTCTCATATGTAATATGACAAAACTCACTACTTTATATTGTTCAACCCAAAATGTGTCAAGAAGAAACAGCAGTAGTACCAAACACAACCTAAGTTATTCAGGAAGTTGTATGTTCCTTAATGGCCGAAATTGAAGTTGGGTTGAGTATTATATCCTCAAATATTTTATTATTTAATAAAGTTTTCCACTAAAAAAACAAAGTGATAAGATATTTTGTTCAGCCACTTCAACCATTATCATTTATCAACGGCTCCCTTAATGTCTAGGATTTTTTTTTTTATTTGACTTGGAAACTAAATTAGTGGACCTACTATCCATATGATAAGTCTTTAAAGCCTTTTTGGCTACATCTTTTATGAAAACTCATAGGCTAACTTCATTCAACAATCAACACACTATATGGCGACCAACACACTTCAATTGCTCCCATTTCTGAGATGAGGCCTTACCACTTGTTTGCTTGAAAGAGAAGACCCCTTGTTTGAGTTCTCTGTTGCCTAGAGGTTTACCTCGCAATTCTCACTTGGCCCATTGAATTGTATGATAATATGATATGTAGTCAAACTGAATGTATTAAAATAGTGTTTGATAGTAGTTGATGACAGATGAGAGCATTTCTTATATAGATCTTATTTAGGAATAAACAATTGGCAAATACAATTTAAGTTTAGGCTGCATTTGGTTGCACATAAAATGAAATAAATTAATTTCTTCGAAGAATGATATTTAACAGGAAAATGAATTAATTTCTCATTTTTCTAGGTGTTTTTTCTTAGTTTGGAAAACAAATGCTTGAGTGTTGTGACTTGTTAGATATGATCATGAATGCAGCAAAAAATTGAAACATGTTCTTGATTAAAAATCCATGTCTTTGGAACCATCAAAATGATAATCTCTAAAATAAAAATAATTTTTGAAGTACAGATATTAGATGATTAATGAAAAATGGCATCAATCATTATATTCATAAGCCAGAAATTCAAGAACATGTTTTTTATTTTAATTTTGTAAACAAAAAATAGATATACAACCAATAACAAGTTTTGAACCCATTTGTTTTCAGATGGTTCTGATTTCTGTTTTTTTTTTTGAAACTGACAACAAGTAGAGCATTTCACATGTGGAATCGGAAACAATGCAATAACATTTTCCTCAAGACTCTCCAGTTTCCTTAATTTAACAAGCAAAAAGTGCCTTTGAGTTTGAGGTCAGGATTACATTTGATTGCACAAAAAGTGTTTTATTATGTGTGTATACTCATAAAAAGATATCCGTTAATGTTATCAAAATCAGACTGAACTGGACGGTCGGACCGGAAAAACCCAGAAACAGCCACCTTCGTTTCACCCAAAACCACTATTTGGCCAAAAAAGGTTGATTTTTAATTTTTTTCAGAACGGGCCATCTGTTCGGACCAGATGATCAAACCATTCGACCCGGAAACCAGACCCAGAATGATTCCCTATCTGGTCCAGTTTTAAAAACCTGGATATACGTAGTAAGTATACTCATAATATTATCATATTATCATGCCTAACTATGTTAACTTAACAAATAAACAGCTTCATTATCAAATTACATATTAAAGATATACCTGTCAACTATGTTAATTTAACAAATAAACAGGTTCCTTATCATATGTTTGGCTATATTGGTTGGAACTATAGCCATGGTTGATTTTTTGGGTAAAGAAACAAGTACCTTCAGCCCAGGCTGCATATATATGTTCTATGTCATCAAGGGATTGTGATAGGCTAAATAGAACACATGCATAGGTGTGATTTGGGCCTTGGGCTACAAACAGATTGTATCAAATTTGGATAGGGTATATCTAAATCCGATTGATAAGAATGTGAATACAATTCAATAGCTGATGGATATAGAAAACAAAATATTCAAGTTCTATTCATTTACATATCCATATATTTAATTTGATTGGAATATCAATTCATTTGTATAAAATTAGCATAAATTTGTAAAATAAAATACAAAATAATAAATATTACTATAATATAAATAGAAAAAAAATAGGTTTCTATCTATACTATATAAAGCAGATACTTGTTTATTCCATATATATGTGTGTCTATATATATATTTATTGCTTAATGGATTAATTTGACTATGATCCATTTGCAGCTTGGGTCCTCTATCTTTCAATGTGTTATGTATGATGTATAGAGAAATAGAGCCCATCAAGAAGGCATACAACAGAAAACAGAAAGACAAAATTACCCTTGGATATTTGAGTTTGATAGCACTGGGGGTGGTTATGTAGATCAGGTTGTTCAAATCCCAGTATCGAGTGGGGTTGGGGTTGAGCTAGGTTCAAATTGACAGAACTTATTCACTTTTGTATGCTCTTATATATACTAGTAAGTTTGTACATGCGTTGCACATAATAATTTTAAATAGCAATGATAGTTTTAATATCCTTATCAAAACCCATTAAAAAAAAGCAATGAAAGCATAGTGTGCAGGTGGATTCAAATTGTGTATTTTATTTTCATTGACTTTTTATTTATCATATTTATTTTTGTTTAGTATGATAAACATATAATATTAAAGATGTACATAAATTTTGTTGACAATTTCTGTATTTTCTATATTTTTTTTCTATCTACTTTTGAGTTTTATTATATAATTATGACATCATGTGTTCACCTATTTGACTTGAAAGAGAAATCAATCTTGTTTTTGAGAATTTTAAATTTTCTATTCCATTTCTATAGTTAATTGTAAAAAAAATATTGTTTATCACAGTTATCTTTCTTTAATATGACAAATTTATAGTATTTGAGATATGTCAATTTTTTCTATATTTTTGTTTTTTGTAATTTTATCTATATATATATATATTTTATTTTTTACTATTTAATTATGATATCATTGGTTGACCCATTTTACCCAAATGAGTGGACCATTAGGGTGCAAGTTGTGCAAGTTGGGCCGAATTTGTGCTCAACCTAGGTTCAACCCTATGCATTAGTTCGAAGGCTTTAGCCCAATGCACATTGAAATTTGAAGCACTCAAGCTGGATTCAGGCTTAGATTGGTCGATCATCCCCATGCTAAAATTTGACATAACTGTATGTATGTATGTATGTTATGTATGTTATGTATGTATGTATGTATGTATGTATGTATGTATGTATGTATGTATGTATGTATGTATGTATGTATGTATGTATGTATGTATGTAGTTAAGCCAAGCTTAAGTTATCTAAGATAAACTTGGATGTAGCTTGAAAAATAGAAGAGCCCAAACTTTTAGGCCTAGACCCAACCCAATGAACGAAAACCCAATCCAGTTCATCTAAAATTGCAAGTTGGGTTAGTCCAAGCTCAGATTGAGCTCACCCAATTTGCACCTGTATGGGTTACTAACCACCAATTAGATGGAAAATAGTTTCCTTTTTAATTAATTTAATATTTTATTCTATTTCCATCATTAATAAAAATAACTCCTAGTTATCACACTTATTTTTTTAATATGATGAAATACATAATATTAGAGATGTGCCCAAATGTTTTCTACATTTTTTTATATTTCTTAATAATTTTTGTCTCTATATATTTAAAAAAGAAATTATTTAAGTATGACAATGTGGGTTGACCAATTTGACCTAAAAGGTTGAACCATTGACCCATTGCTTGAATACGAAAATGGTTTTGCTTCTTGGTCAATTTTAAGTTTGTATTTCAATTACATCATTGATTAAAACACTTCTTATTTATCATACTTATTTTTTTAATATGATAAATATATAATTTTAGAGACATACCTATTTTTTGTAATTTTTACATTTTTATTTATTTTTAAACCTTTACTATTTAATTACGAGACCATTGGTTCACCCATTTGACCCACATAATTGAACTATGTACTGCCACATGGACAAAAAAGGACAGTTTAGTTTTCATCATATTGGGTTTCAAAACATAGGTTTTGTATTGTTAAACTTATTGGGTATAGATTTAATTAGTATAATTTATTAGTGAGAAACAAAAATACTTCAAGATTTAAGGAAAGAGAATGGGAGTTAATACCTTAATGAGAGGGAATTAAATGAAGTAAAAAATAATAGTTTAAATTACATTTTTATTTTTAGTTAAGAAAAAGTCCACAAAGCCCATTTATTTAGTATATAGTAAATACAAGATTTAATGAGAGGGGATGGGAGTTAATACCTTAAAAGTAAGACTTAAAAAGAGGCAATGGAATGAAGTTAATGTAAATAGTAGTTCAAATTATATTTTTTCCCTTACAACAAAGAAGGGCGAAATTCAACAATAAGGATATTTTAGTCAAAAAAATCAAAATCTAGACCTAGTTCCCACTTTTAAGTCATAATTCTCTCTTAAGTGTTTATTCTCTCTAATAATATATAAAACCACCCTCAACTCTTTTCATCTCTCTCCAATATTTTAAGTGTTTGTAACATCTTCCTTCATCATTTAAATACCTATTCTTTCTTTCCTCTTAAATCTCTTTGAGTCCCTCTGAATTTTAAGTGTTTTTTAAAAAAAAAAATCTATAATAAAAGTAGGGGTATAAGTTATATAAATTAGATGGGTTGGAGGTTAAGGGCCCCCAAGTTTGCCATCTCACTCATGTTTTTCTTCACTTTTTATATTTCATTTTGGATTTTAAGTAAAATTGAATACCATTATAATTATAAAACTAAAGAAATGTTTTTACTTTTTCTTTAATATTTGTTACTATTATAATTATCAGTCATATATCATCATTTATTTTACTTAATATATCTCATAGTTACTTGAACTCCTCCCCCATATATCTCATAGTTTGGACAAGGAGTGGTTACTATTATAACTCCTCCCCCATAGTTATTCAAACACTATAAAATAATTGTTGAATGATATCTTTTCTGATTTTTTTCTTAAAAGGGTTTGTAGCAATTAAGGGCAACTTTTTACCAATGTTAGCCACTCCTTTTCGCTGCTGATGAATCAATGGCTCAAGCTAGGAGTCGGACCAAGCTACTGATGAGTCAGACCGCTTTCGGACACTGCAATAAACACTGCTGTCTATTTTTCTGGCTGTCTACTGAGTCAGTTGACTCAATGGCTCCTAGCATGGTCCGAAAGCGGTCCGGCTGTCTATTTGCATCCACAGCAGCTGTTTATTTTTCCGGCCAGGTCGAGAAACAGAGGAATCGTATCAAAAAAAGGCAATAGACACTGCTGATGACTAAAGCTAGGAGCCCGACACTCCTTTTCGCTGGATACAACCGCTTTCGGACACTCTTGAACTGTAATGTCTAAAATTATAGACCGCAGATTCCCTCACCATGAGTTTTCTGCGGTCCGGAAGGAGTACAGAAGCTTGGTTCGGAAGCGGGTGAGTTTTCTGCGGTCTGTAATTTTAGACATTACAGCTGCGCCCGATACTCCTTTTCGCTGGATAAAACCGCTTAACGGTGCTCTTCACCTTTATTAAGAAGCATTCGGGAGCAGCAGGCTTTGGTTTAAGAAGCATTGAATTCGGCGGTTTGATTTTGGATGATACTGGATTCGCCACAAGTACAGTTGCGGTAGAGGACTCGGACGAGTTCTTGGGAAAGAATACAATCGCATTGCTAAAGAGGTGACGAAGATCACAGAAGAACTTTCAGCTGCAACCAGAGTATCGTCCTTCTTCCAACCTCGATCTCACTGTTTCAAGATCAGGATGTTGCTGGACCAAGCTTCTGTACCTGGCCGTATCCTGCAAATCGGAAAAAAATCATCAGCAGCTGTAATGTGGTTTTCCAGCCAATTAAGCGGTTTTCCGGCACAATTTATAAATTATTTGTCCTTTTTGCATGAACCTCGTTCAGACATTATCATAGCCCAAGTGGATACATTCGCAGGCAGAGGAGGAAGAAGACCCACTGCCCTTAAGTGCAAGAAACCCTTTTTGGGTAAATTACATTATTACAAAGACCGTTTGTACTATGGGGTCTGTGACAATGACACCCTGTACCTTGTTTTGCGACAAAGGCCCCCCTTATTTTGACTGTGAGATAAATACCCTTCCGTTAGTCTTTCGTTGAAGTCCGCCGTTACAATATTTTTTAATCCTTCCCTGACCTCACATACACGAACAGCAGCGGCGGCGGACTTCTGTTGAAGTTCTCCCTCTCTCTCCCCCAATCTCTCTTCTTTCGCCACCTTCCCAGACTTGCGAGGATTGCAGCAAGGCTGGCTCTTGATGCCAACAATGTCCGGTCAGCAATCAGAAACAGGATTTCAGTTATCATGCAAAATTCAGCCCTCATGCTCGTTGCTTGCACAGATGGGTTCATTCTGCAGTGGCGACTTGCCCTCGTCCTCATTGCTGCATTCCCTGTTGTCGTTGCTGCCACTGTTTTGCAGGTAATGAACAATTCAAATAAATAGATTTCCTGGGCGCGTTCTACTGCAAATTATATTGTATTAAAACAAAAGATGGAATGAACTGTTCCACCAGTTTATTTATGGCCGCAGAAGATGTTCATGAAAGGCTTATCGGGTGACTTGGAAGCTGCTCATGCCAAGGCAATGCAGTTAGCAGGCGAGGCTGTGGCAAATGTCAGAACTATTGCCGCATTCAATTCAGAGGCAAACATAGTCTGCCTCTTCTCCTCCAGCCTCGATTCACCCCTGAGACGCTGTTTTTGGAAGGGACAGATTGCTAGAAGTTGCTACGAAGTAGCACAGTTCTTACTCTATGCCTCGTATGCCCTTGGGTTGTGGTATGCGTCCTGGCTGGTGAAGCAGGGTATCTCTGATTTCTCAAAAAACAATCAAGAGTGTTCATGGTCCTCATGGTGTCTGCCAATGGCGCAGCTGAGACGCTCACTTTCGCTCCTGACTTGTGGTCATGCCATGAGCTCAGTCTTCGACCTCCTTGATCGTAAGACAGAAATTGAACCAGATGACCCTGATTCTACACCTGCACTGGACAACCTAAAAGGGGACGTCGAATTCAAGCATGTCGATTTAGCAGACGTGCAAGTCTTCCGAGACCTCAGCTTACGTGCCCAAGCGGGCAAAACACTCGCCCTTATTGGTCCAAGTGGGTGTGGCAAGAGCTCTGTTATTGCGCTTGGCATCAAGAGCCAGCCTTGTTGCAATCCTCGCAAGGCTGGGAAGGTGGCGGAAGAAGAGAGATTGGGGGAGAGAGAGGGAGAACTTTAATGGAAGTCCGCTGCCTGCTGTTCGTGTATGAGAGGTCAGGGAAGATGAACAGTAAAGGGTAGTATGGGGATTAAAAAATATTGTAACGGCAGACTTCAACAGAATGCTAACGGAAGGGGGTTTTTGTCTCACGATCATAGTATAGGGAGATCTTTATCGCAAAACAAAGTACAGGGGTCTTTATCACAGACCCCATAGTATTAGGGGGGTATTTGTAATTTACCCTAATTTTTTTTTTTTCTAGAGGCTCTTGCCAAATTTCTATTCAACTCCATGTGTTGCATGGATTTACTTGCTAGTGACCCCTTAGTTAACTAGGGGTTTTAATGTACCAGTTTTGGTTTGGATCCAATCGAAACCAAACCTTATCAAATCAGATTTGGATAGTCCGTTATAATTATTGGATTGGATCAATCTAAAATAAATTGGTCCATATTCTTATCAATTTGAATCAAACCTAAACCAAATTCCTAATAATTCGATCACGAGACCAAACCTTTGCCCAATTTGAAACTGATCAAAATTGAAGCTGGCATAAAAACACTTTTATAAAAGTAGTTTTATGAAAGCACTTTTACGAAAACTCTTTTACAAAAGTACTTTTAGGAAATCACTTTTACGAAAGTACTTTTACAAAAACACTAACAAAAGCACTTTTATGAAAGTACTTTAACAAAAGCACTTTTACGAAAGCACTTTTACAAAAGCACTTTTACAAAAACATTTTTATGAGAACTTTTATAAAAGTACTTTTAAGAAAGCATTTTTATAAAAACACTTTTACAAAAGCACTTTTAAGTACTTTTATAAAAGCACTTTTATGAAAACACTTTTACAAAAGTACTTTTAGGAAAGCGCTTTTACAAAAGTACTTTTACAAAAGAACTTTTATGAAAGCACTTTTACAAAAGTACTTTTACAAAAGCACTTTTATGAAAGTACTTTTACAAAAGTACTTTTACGAAAGTATTTTTATTAAAGCACTTTTATGAAAGCACTTTATAAAAGTACTTTTTCAAAAGTACTTTTACGAAAGTACTTTTATGAAAGCACTTTTATGGAAGAACTTTTATGAAAGCACTTTTATGAAAGTACTTTTATGAAAGAACTTTTATGAAAGCACTTTTATGAAAGAACTTTTATAAAAGCACTTTTATGAAAGTACTTTTACAAAAGTACTTTTACAAAATCACTTATGAAAACACTTTTACAAAGGCACTTTTATAAAAGTACTTTTACGAAAGTACTTTTATAAAAGAACTTTCACAAAAACACGTTTATGAAAAGCACTTTCACAAAAGCACTTTTACAAAAGTAAAAGGACTTACAAAGCACTTTTATAAAGTACTTTTACAAAAGTACTTTTATTCATTCACTTTGGGTTGGATCGGATATATATATATATATATAAGAAGAAGAAGAAGAAGAAGATGATGATGATGAAATAACCTAACTCTTTTCATTTTTGCTATGAAGGATAATTCATTCATTCAAAAAGAGAAACAAGAACATAGGGGCATAAAAGAATTTGCCATTAGAAAATACAAAAATAAAAGATAAAAATGTCAAATAAAACAACTTGACTAGCCTATGAGCATGATGTAGTCGAACCATGCAACCCTTGATGAACAACAATTCACATCACCATGCTTCTCCTTGCTCCAAAAACCCCTTCCTAATTTTATTTTATTTTTTTGAATTTTTATTTTTTTAATTCCACATAATTACCCATTAAACCAATAGGGCTGCATTTGGAAACGATGCAAATGGATTGTAAATCCCATTTCAGGGTAAATTTGCACTTTGGTTCACTTTTACTTGTGTTTGGAAACATTATATTTATGCATTGACAAATGACAAAAAAACATTTTTCACTATGCATATTTACATTGATAATATAATGTAAAAGTACATCAATAAAAAAGAAAGTAAATTTGCAATCAAGTGGGCTTTTGATAAAAAAAGACATATGCTTTATTGGAATTCGTGTTTGCATCCATTATGGCTAAAAGTCTATTTGGTAAGAAGATAAATTTGTCAATGCAAAACTAACCCAACTTTGCACTTTATATGGACCATTTTACACTCTACATATTACTGGGACCCTCCTCGGACACAATTTCAACCTCGGCTTCATCGACCTTGGCCCCCCAGACCACGACCTCCTCCACTGCCTCAATCTCACCCGCAAATCCATCGACCTCATCCCCTTGGCCATCGGTCTCATGGACCATGAGCGCGGCAGCCTTGACGAGAGACCCCTGCTCGGGCTCGCTACCCGACGAAGTGAAGGAAGAGGGCGTGCAAGAAGAACCAGAAGACGAGGAAGAGGAGGACATCTTACCAGATGAAATGAAGACTACACCGCGGAAAACCGAAACACTAGCCAAGGACTACTTCTCGCCGAACTCCAAAGAATAGACTCTTCACAAATGATAAAGTGAAAATGCTCTTCACTCCTCTTTTATAGGTCCACCAATGGCCCATATCAAGTCAGATCAACAGCGTCGATTCGACGCCACCCTCTGATGCCTCGGGAAGATGAAACAACGCCTCTGCTCTCTGCATGCGCATAACCTCGGGGAGATGAAACGACACATCCCGGAAATGACATGAGTGTCAAACCGGCCGGTCCACCCATCAAACTGGTTTCATCCCGAGCCACTCAACTCGGAAAAGCGAAGTCAACTATCAAGTTCCTCAACCAAGGACCACATAGCTCTTCCATGCCAAACCGCGGCCGAGCACTATACTCCTCAACTTCGGAACTGAGGGGAGTGGTGTTTGGGTTATGGTTGAGCTAGCCATGGAGGCCGCGTGGTAGACTCCATGGCATCCCTATCTATCCAGCCACGTTGGCACCATGCGGAATGGATAAGCATGACCAAGAAGGAGAGTCCTGCATGGACAAGGAAACTACTCCGTCAGGGAAGAGGAGTTATCCCAAAGACCTTGGCGGACAACCTCATCTTAACAACCCCAGAAGCCTCATCTGAATAGGACACGGATCTTTAGATGAGGCTAAAGATCCATGTGGCAGCCTCCGTGGCATCCCTATTTCTCTAGCCAAGTTGGCATCATGCGGAATGGGTAAGCACGACCAAGAAGGAGAGTCCTGCACGGACAGGGAAGATACTCCACAGGGGAAGAGGAGTTATCCCGAAGATCCCGGCGAGCAACCTCATCCCGACAACCCCGAAAGCCTCATCCGAATAGGACATGGATCTTCGGCTAGAAATAAGTAACCACCACTCAGGGTAAGGGACTTTTGGATCTTTAACCTTTTACATTACTCTCATCTGCTCGGCCCGACCACTGACCCTTAATAGACCTGAGAGTTGGAGTGCCTACCCGGGGAACAACTCCTTGGGCCTCTGATCTTTTTCTTGGTTTCAGATCTTGGTGTGTGGCTTCGTCCTTTCACCTTGGTTTCACAAGTTGGAAGGATTATTTGACTGTGATCCTTTCACCTTGGTTTCACAAGTTGGAAGGATTATTTGACTGTGATCTTAGTTCGAGACACCTCAAATTGGATAGCATAAGATTACATTCTCACCCTTGTTTAATTTCTCCTTCTCTTTAGGCAACACTCGATCAGGGGTTACATTTACCCCACTTTGCTCTTCACCGAATAGAATGGAAGTATCAACCACTTCATCTTCCAGGGGCTATTACTTTCATGTTCTCTTCCAAACTATCCACCACCGTTGACTGTGTCGAGCCTGCTCCTTCGTCGTCTAATGTTTTAGAAACAATCCACCCATCATCTTCGACCTCTGTGTCATCCTTGTTCTTCCTGGAATACCTCGGATTAGGATGATCCATACTTTCCCTACCCCTCTCTTGTTCTTTGTACGAAGCTCTTAGAATCCACTATAGCACTTCTGATTTTTTGAATTAGTAAAATTTGAAAATCTTTCTTTTTCTAGGTGACCGTCCTTTACATCTCCACCTGCAAGTTGTTCCCCTTCCCAAACAGGACTGCCCTTTCTCTCTCTCTCTTTCTCTGCCTCTAACTTCTCTATCCTTGCCATGTAAGCTCTTGTTTCCCACATCATCATCATCTTCCTCGGTTCCTCCTTTGAGCAAGTCTTCCAGAGCGATGCTTCAACTTCTAACAACACCCAGACCTTCCTCCATAGCTCATCCAAGAAGATAGTCACCACCTGAGGCACCCACCCGAGGCACCTCCTCCGACTTGATCCCCCGGAGTTTAACTTCTGATGTAGGCACATTCGGCTCCTCCAATATGGGGCTGATGCATGTCAGACGATGGGTGACAGCATGGGGTCGCCATAAGGACGCGTGGACCCCTTCGATACGAATCGAAAGGGCTCAATCGTAGGGCGTCGCGTGTCCTCTGCTGGAACATCTCGCAAGCCCTTGTGTGGCTCACATCTGGGCCATCCGTACCCAACCACTCCCAGGCAGCTCCAACTATAAAGGCAAGGAGCCTCCCACAAGGTAAGGATCCAGAACTTTTGAGACCTCTCATATTCTCTCCTCTGAGGACTTAGTGCTATCAGTGACCTTGTCTGGACCCCTCGACTCCAGACTTACTGCTTACCTCGTGCGGACAGTAACTTGACCGTTGGAGTCCTTGCCTCGAGTTTCCACCCAAGGCCTCTAACACTTTCTTCCTTGCAGAGCTACTTTCGAGATCTCCTCCAGACCCCTCGTACGCACAAGTGAGCAGCTATATCTCGGTCTCCTCGAACATCCTTCTCAGTACTAGCCCTCAGCCTCTACAGTATCCAAGGGAGCGATCCGCCTAGGCCTCGGCACATCCTCTTTGAACCCTTAAAGCCTTCGGCCCTCCTTCGAAGCTTGGGAGTGAATTTACTTTGTTGCCCTTGGCTAATCCGAGTACCAACAACTTCTAACGCTGGCAGGTTATTAAAGTTATGGCTCTCTATCTTGCCTCCCAGCACATGGATGATTCTATCCACTCTAAACCTTCTCCAACAGTTGAATGGCAAGCCAATAAGTTTAATGGAGAAGTAATCTACGACAATGTCTTGCTCATTACAGGACATATGCCATTCTTCAATGACTACATGACCTTCCTAATCCTAGGTTACCATGGAAGAAAACTCCACCTTTTCACCCCAACGTCAACAACAACTCTGTTCTTGCTAAATGGCACCACAACCACAAACGACTTGATGCCAAATTTGTTAACAATTTCCTCTACAACCGACTGCAAATCAATAATCTTTTTACCTGCTATTAGCACATATCTATGTATTCTCCCACCGTCCTTTATCCACCACCTCCATTTCCAGCTTGTGTGACTTGACAAAGTACGTAACTTCAAGGATGGTCTCTGTTCTACCTCTGTCTCTTCACTTACTTTTTTTTTTCATTGTTCACAGTATTAGTCACCTTCTCCTCCTTCCCATCTTTCTCCAAATTAAACTTCTGTGGAGCACATTCAGCTTTCTCCCTCGCCACAAGGTAATCCTATAACTTATCTGCAAACCCTCTCCACACTATCATTTTGTTCCCTTCTGGAATACATATTCCTTGCCTCTTCCCGTCCCCAAAACCTTCTACCAACCCTTCCTGTTGTTTTTCAATTCCATAGTGAAGCTTTTCCCCTCCATGTTCAACTGCCCCTTCCAACCGTTCTCTTTTTTTGGTGAATATTGCTCCATCTACAAACCCCTTCACCCAAACCACCGCATCTTTGAAGAGAAAAATTGTTGATTTCTTTTCTTCTCTGATTTTCAAATAGAACTGACCATTATTCCTATAGCCTTTGAACACAAACCTCTTTGCTTTGCAATCCATCACTTTTCTCCACCTCGTAGCGAATTTGAAGTCCATTGCTCATTAGACTAATTTTAGTTTTCTTTCTCCAAACAGGTGGACCACCTTCAGCAGCAGACTCCTATTGACTCCAAATCTCTCGTTTTAATCTAATTTGGAATTTAGAATTTCCTAGTCATGGCTGTTCTTGAGTAATTTGTATTGAGAGAGGAGCTTTGCAAAAGGGAAAACTTGGTTTGGCAAAGGAAGTTGGTACTACCTATCTGATGACAATGAAGCCTAGACGACGAGTGGTTGCCATTGGCTTCAAAACTTTTGACTTTGAAACAAACTTGATTGAATCAGAGAGGAGCAGGGGAACAGAGAGGAGCAGGGGAGCTTGCACAGGAGTTGTAGGAAGAGGTGAACTGAGATGCAAATTTTGATACCACAATGAAGCAAAACAAAACTAACTGATATGTAAAGAGCTAAACTTACAACATGCAACAAAAGAGCAAACTGTTTCTTGTGAAGCTTGATCCTCGAAGCAATAGTAATTTCAGCCTCCAACAATGCAATCTTTGTCTCAAGATCTATGATAAGCTTCTGAGTCTTTGACCTTGCAGGCTGCATAGCAGTCAATTTCCTGATTGATTTGCATTCCTCCTTGTGTTGTCTTTCAAGTTTCAATATTACTTGAACTGAGATGCAGATTATGACCTTACATAAGTTCACATGGGTTCAGCCCAACCTTTGTTAAAAGGCTTGGCTGAATTCATTGTTAAACGTAGTAAACCCTTGAGCACATCACTATGGGHTCAATATGGGCCCAACATTTACACTTAAATGATCATTGAATTCAACCATCCTATGAAGATCCAAGGACAATGGACTTAAGTAAGAAAAAGCCCACCAGGTAATCAACCCTGTAGTGGTCTTACACTTAAACCTCTCAGCCCATAATGATAAAAAACTGTCCGACAGGGAAAGACCTCTCCCCTGGCTGCAAGGTACAATGTCACACTCTCTACTTGGAAGGATCTTGGGAATTAAAACCTTTTTGCAAACATTTTTCATTTGCAAAACCAAATCTCAAACACATTTAAAATCCACTACCGACAGTTTAGGTTTCCATCACCCACTCAAGTGAATTCTCAGACTGCCCCAACATACCCAGGTTTTGACCCTTTATGGATCTCACTGATTGGCATATCAAAGACAACCCAATCCAACACCTAGTGCATTACCATAATCAAGTCTAGGGGTTATGTGTAACTTTCCAGTTTTTCCCATCAATTTCCAAGGCCTAGGACATAACTGGAAACTGGTATAGGTTCAGTGTTTCAACCAAACACACACTGCATGTGCTTTGGGTCTAACCCTACCAGTTGAAACAAGTTGCCCCAACTTCTTTGGGAGCACATTAGTGTCAGTCTTGGTAGGATAAACTCCTCAAGTCTATCCAATGGCTGAGAACATAGGTAGGACTGTCAATCTGATTGGAGCTAAGGGCATACACTGTTTAACAGATGCACCTTTACCAATACATAGAGGTAGAGCTATCAATTGGATTGGATTTCATTTAATTCGATCCAATCCAATATTGGTCCATTTACAAATGGGCTGGACCAAATCCAGTCCGAATCCATACAAACCTAGTCCAATCCAATCCAAATAAAATGCAAATGGATTGGAATGGGTCCAATCCAATTCAAATTGAATCGAACACCAAAATAACATGAGAAATCTAGGAAATATATAAAAAAAACTACAACACCTACCGCAATCCAATCCAATCCAATTCAAATTGAATCGAACACCAAAATAACATGAGAAATCTAGGAAATATATAAAAAAAACTACAACCCCTACCGCAATCCAATCCAATCCAATTCAAATTGAATCGAACACCAAAATAACATGAGAAATCTAGGAAATATATAAAAAAAACTACAACACCTACCGTAATCCAATCCAATCCAATTAAAATGCAAACGGATCGGATTGGCTCCAACTAATGTTTTAAAAATCGATGCGGAGGCTGAACCGCTTTTGCTACTGGGTCACGGATCACCAGTTTGATCGGCCAGGTTGAACGGTTCAAACCGTGCCATGTCAGCGCATATATGTATTAAGTATACACACACACACACACAAAGTGTATGTGCATTGCAGGTGGCAATATCAAATGATGATGATGATAGTTAGTAACAAAATGACCTTATTGGTTGAACCATTAACTTATTTAATCAGGAAAATGGACTATGATTAAGACATTAATTCATTTTTTTCTTTGTATTTTAGCCATTTTTGTCTTTGCAAACAATAATTCTTATTTTTCAAACATATTTCTATTTAATATGAAGAATATATAATATTAATGCATGCTCAAAATTTTCTATAAAATTTATAAAAATTCTATATTTTTATTTTTTATTATTTAATTTATGAGATAATAAAAATTACTTATTTACCAAGAGGAAATGCAATTCCAATATATTGCTTGAATATTGGTTTTTAATATTGTGGTCAAATAAATTATTTATATATATATATATATCATTTATATATAATATATATGTTTTTTATTGTTTATTTATAAATATGTTATTTATATTGCATTTTTGTATAAACTTCTTATATGATGAAAACAATTGAAAAAATACTTATATTTTTGTTTTTCTTTATTTCAACTATTATATTTTATTTTATTTTTAATAATTTATTATTATTTTTAAATTAAATCAGATTGTATTAGATTCAGATATCCAACATCTTGATCAGATTCAGATTCGAATCAATATTTATGAGATTCGATTAGATCTTCGGATCAAATTGAATTTGAATATACATTGATTCAAATTCGATCTGATTTGTTTGCATCCCTACCAAACCACTTGCCTACAATGACTTAGCTAATTAAATCATTGAACCATTTGACATGATTAGTGGGGTCATGTGTTAGACATTAATACTCTTTATTTTTATCCTAATTTTTATCCCATTTCTATCATTAATGAAAATAATTATCATTAATCACACTTTTTTATATGATGAATATGTAATATTATAGAATGTAGCCAAAATTATCTACAAATTTTTATATTTTCTAGAATTTTATGTATTTTATTATATAATAATAACATCATGTGTTGATCCATTTGACATGGATAGTTGAACCACTAACCCACCACTTGGATGGAAAAACCATTTTTCTTTTTTGGTTGATTTTAAATTACGTATTACATTTTCATCATCAATAAAAGTAATTCTTATTTTCACATTTATTTTTGCATGTGGCAGTATCAAATAATGATGATGATAATAATCAGTAACCAAAGGACCTTATTGGTTGAACCGTTAACCTATTTAATCAAGAAAATAGACTATGATTAAGACATTAATTCATTTTTTCTTTGTATTTTAGCCATTTTTATCTTACTAACAATAATTCTCATTTTTTTTTCAAACGTATTTTTGTTTAGTATGAAGAATATATAATATTAATGTATGTTCAAATTTGTTTTATAAAATTTATAAAAATTCTATATTTTTATTTTTATTATTTAATTTATGAGATAATAAAAATTACATATTTACCAAGAGGAAATGAAATTCTAATATATTGTTTGAACATTGGTTTTTAATATTGTGGTCAAATCAATTATTTATATATGGAATATTTATATATTATATTTTTCTTTTTCTTTTAATAATTTATTACTTTTTTAAAAAATTAAATCGGATCGTATCAGATTCGAATATCCAACAACTTGGTTGGATTCAAATTCAAATCAATATTTATGAGATTCAGTCAAATCTTTTGATTAGATTAGATTTGAATATACCCTAGTTCAAATCTGATATGATTTGTTTTCATCCCTACTGATGAAGGGAAATTTGGCCCAACCTCGCAATCACCCGACACGTGGCAAAAGCAAGCAGCTCGGGGCAACAGAGCGCCCAAAATGAGCACCGAAAGTAACCAACAGTCCAAGCTCACTACTGAGCCCGAACTCTACCAGACCGGATTCCCTGCTAAGAACCCGAGCTCCCTGCTAAGAACCCGAGCTCCCTACTAGGAGTCCGAGCTCCCTACTAAGAACCCGAGCTCCCTACTAAGAACCCGAGCTCCCTACTAAGAACCCGAGCTCCCTGCAAGGAGCCCGAACTCTCGGGTCCTAAGCCTCACAAGGCCGTGACCCGAGCTGGCCCATGGCAGCTCAGAACACTCCCCAAATCGAACTCAAGACTCATCTTGCTCGCCACTCCAGCACTTCGCTTCCGAAACACCAGACTGACCAAACGTACCTGACACCGAGGACGTCTGTATCCAAGGGCGGCGCACCTGACTGATTTGGGATCTGACGCCTGAC
>NW_010729289.1:652764-663380 GCF_000365185.1 Nelumbo nucifera | reverse complement strand
CTTATCTTGTTAGTAGCTTATCAGATTAGGATTAGCTTATCTTATCCTTAGCAAGATAGAACTGGAAGTCTCCCTATTCAGCAAGGAGACTCCCTTTGATTAGGACTCTTGTAATCTCCTATTTAAGGAGACCCCATTATTGAATGAGGATATCAAATTTCTAGTCAAGAAAGAGAGTAAAAGGAGAGTTCGGTGATCTCTTGGACAAATCACCCTCTAGGATGCCAAGATAGGTTCAACTAGGAAGGGGAGGAACAAGGGAAAACAAGAGCTTTTCCCCGTGGACCAACCCGTGACGAGATCCTACACCCGGGCCCATAACAGGGACAATTCAAAGAAGAGTAGCTTCTGGGATCTTGTTGTAGAAAGATTTGCTAAAAGACTTGCCTCATGGAAGAGAGGCTATTTGTCATTAGGAGGTAGGATTGCTTCAATAAGATCCACTTTAGCTATTTTTCCTGTTTATTACATGTTTGTTTTTAAGATGTCGAATAATGTAGGAAGAAAAGAAGAAAAGAAAGTCTAGAGAAAAATAAAGGGTGGGACGAAGAAGGTGGAGAAGAGGAGTGTTTGGAAGAGGATGACTAAGGAGTTGAAGTTATTAAGTTGGATCATAAGAGGACTGAGGGAAGGAAGAAGAAGGGCCCAGGTAAGGAACCTGATCAGAAATCTTAAACTAGAAGTAGTGATGTAGTAGGAAACAAAATTTGGAGAGCTTTTGAGTTAGGAACAAAAAATGAAATTTGGGGGGAAGAAGAGGGAGAGAGGGTGGATCTTAAAGTGCTGGGGCTCTCAGGGGGTATGGTTGGGAGCTTGGAATTAATTGTAGCAATTGTGGGTAAACTGGTCATAGATTGGGTGTTAGTCACTCTAGATTTCGACCAAGTCAAAGTATCTGATTTGCTAGAAAATTTTTGGAGTTGCCTTAAATTATAACCATGCGATGTAGAGGCATTTTCAATTTGATTAGTTTTATTTGATATCTATGGGTGTGCCATCTTGACAACCAATCAATTTGTAATGTTTCTTTTTCTATTTTAATGAAATCTTTTTTTTATTCTTCAAAATGAAAAAAAAGAGAGTGGGATGAAAATTGGAAAAGCTGATGAGAAGCTTTCTATGGGAGCTAGGGGAGGAGAGAAAGGACCATAGAGTTAGATGGGAAGTGGTTAGTAGAAGCCAGGAGTTTGGTAGTCTAAGCATAAGCAATTTATGAAAAAGGAATGTGGCATTATTGGGGAAGTGGCTATGGAGACTACCTGTGGATTGGACCTTTCATTGGCAGGGCTTTTCCTCTTTACATATAGAAAATGATCAGGCTTGAGCTTGGCCTCAGCCCGACCATCGGGCCTGGATCTTGATCCCGAGCTTGGCCTTACATAAAGCCTGAAGCTCGAGCCCAATCTGGACAAATATTTTATACTAAATTATATATTATAAATAATATATTATATTTTATAATATTCTATATCATTGTTTTAAAAACCGACTCGGAGGCTGAACCATTTTTTGCCTCTGGGTTGTGGGTCACCGGTTCGACCGGCCAGGTTGGATGGGTCAGACAGTGCCATGTCAGCCATATGGAAATTCAAATATATATATATATATATTTTAATTCAGCTTTAAATTTTTATTTGTAAAAAAATATTAAAAATTGCAATTTAAGGCCAAAAAAAGGTTTTTTTTGGAAAAAATAATGGGGCAAGGCACCTATTGCTCCTTGGGATGCATAGATCTCGAAAAGTTACCCAAAATAAAAAAAACCACCTGAATTGGACATTGGAGTACAAAGTTATGGCCTCGTGAAGTTTGCATACATAGTATGCAACTCGCGACCCAACCGAACAGGTCAATGGTCCAACTGTCGGGGTTAGATGGTTTTTGACCAAGTCAACAGTTTTTTGACCTTCTTCGGGTTTTATTGAAACTGGACCTAGAATCTTGATCGGGTGACGGTTTGAGTAGTTCAACCGGTCGGGTCAACGGTAGGTTGAAAACACTATTCTATATATCACAATATATAATACCTTTTTCGCTACTAATTTTATTTTTATATAATATATATTATGTATTATTAATATATATATATTATATTTTTTACTCTATATAATATTATCTGGCCAAGCTTGGGTTGGATAAAAAAACAGTTGGGTCTGATGTTTAAAGCCCGAGCTCGAGCCTGCGGGCTTCAAATTTTACCCAAGCTCGATTTAGAACAGGCTGGGCCAGGCTAGCCCATCGGGCTACCCAACCTATGAACAAGTCTACTATGGATAAAGACAAAATTTGGGCTAAGGTGGTAGAAAGCATTCATGGGATTGCGGCTGATGGATGGGATGTTGGTGTACTGAATAGGGCTACTAGAGCTTCCCCTTGGAAAGCCATCCATGCTATTTTACCTTCTTTCTTGTCTTTTATCAGGTATAACTTTTACTTTGGAAACCTTATAAAATTTTGGGAACATGTTTGAGTGGGGAACTTTCCTTTGAAAGACAAATGTCCCTCTTTGTTTTCCTTTTCGAGGTACAAAGATGAGCCCATCTCCACTTTCATTGTTTCTTATAGTTTAAGAAATGGTTTTGATTGGGACTTGGGTTTGAAAAGAGGTGTAAGGGATTCAGAATTAAATTGTGTTTTGGCTTTGCTTCATGTTCCTGATGGGATCTTTTTGGATCCCTCTAAATCTGACAGCTGTATTTGGACACTCTCCTCCTCTAGTACCTTTTTGTGTGCCTCATTTTTCAAGGCCCTAATTCAACCCTTTGATAGTCTGGGGCATCCTTTTCCTGTAAAGAAGGTTTGGAGCAAACCTATCCCTCTAAGAATTAGAGGTTTTTGTTGGAAAGTCTTCTTGGAAAGAATTAATACTTGTGATCTACTCCAAAGAAAAAGACCTATTGGTGCTTATGCCCACCTTGGTGTATTCTTTGCAAGGATAATGGAGGAACTTGCTTTCACTTATTAATCTCATGTCCTTATGTAACTTTTATTTGGGAATGATTTTTCTCAATGTTCGGGTGTAGGTGGACTCACCCGGCCCAATGTACAAAGCTTGTTTGCCTCTACTTTCTTTAGGTGGCCAACGAAAAGGGGAAGAGTAATGTGGAAGTGCTTAAGGATTGCTTTGAGTTGGACCATATGGGAAGAAAGGAGTTCAAGAATTTTTTCAGATAAGGAAAGAAGTAGAGAGGCAATCATAGAGACCATCGTGATTAGAGTAGTTCACTGGGTGAAGTCGTTGGAGCTGTTTGCTGACTTCTGAATGGGTGACTTTATGAAAAACTGGAAGTGGCTTTTTCAGATCGTTACGAGATCGCAGCAAGCCCCCTTTGGTCCCTACTAACTAATGGTGAAGTAGTGCTGGTAACCCAGGTTCTTTTGGCATTGGAGGTGTTTCTGGAAATAGTGAAGGCAGAATTATTGGTTTATCTTCAGGCCCAATTGGTGGGTGACTCTCTAAGGGCTGAGGTTATGGCTGTTATGGAGGGAATGCAACAGGCAAAGGATATGAACTTAAGTAAGTTGATTATAGAAGGTGATTCAAAGCTGGTAATGGAATAACTGCAAAAGGAAGAAATTAGATTCTAGAATTTCAATAGTGAAAGGAAGAAATTCAAGTGGCTGACACAAAATATGGATGTGAGACTTAGTTGGGTTAAAAGAACTGCTAATGTAATAATGTTTTTGCTGATGTTCTAGCAAAACAAGGGGTGGGAAGAAATCAACTGTTTTGGGATCAATTATAATTTTTAAGTTTTTCTTGAGGAGAGTTAGAAAGTTTACCTCTCCAGTCTCCTCTTTCTTGCATCTTTTGTCCCTTTTTAATCATTAATGAAATGTGCTGTTATTGATAAAAAAGCATCTCTAATGAGGACATCTTGTCCCGCAAGCAAGCTTTTCCATCCCCAAGATCCATGTCTAGGTAGAGAAAAAGAAAGAAAACTTTTATTTTTCACAGATTTTGTTTTAGTGAAGATATAGTTATCATCTACAAAAAAAAAATGTGAAATAGTGGGGCAATAGTTACTGAGCTTTTATTCTAGATATGCTTTTACTTGTAATCTGGTGGTTCAAAGCAGCTAAGACATCAGAGCAGAGAAGGATTAATCATGGTGATAGCAGGTCTCCCTGTTTGAGGCCCCTCTGGAGAGAGAGAACTTGCTAGGAGATACATTTATGAGAACTTGTTAACCAACAGTAGAGAGTCTAGGGACACACTCCACCTACCCTATCCACTTGGCTCCAAAACCCATCTTTTGCATTGTGTTTTTTTTTTTTTTTTTTCTTTTTTTTTTGAGGAAAGGTCATTCAACTCTATCATAAACTTTGTCTATTTCCAGCTTCATAGCGACATAAACCTTTTTTACCCCTACAATTCTTCAGGTAGTGCACCAATTTGTGGGCTATAAAGATATTATCATTTATCACTCTTCCAAGAACAAAGGTACCCTGCTTAATGTTAATGATTTTGTTGAGAATTAATTTAAGTCATTTAAGTCTGTCAACCAAAATGAATCTCCATAAAGGCCCCTTGAGGCAAGCCCAAACAAGTCCATAAAGGCTTTTGGGCCATTGGATTAGCACCCCTACCTAAATTTTTGGCCCGTATATATAAAAGGGGTTGGTTTTGTGATTTTAGTTGTGACTCATTTTATTTGTAAAAAGCAACCTTAGTTTTCATGGGATTTGATAGACTAGGGATCCGGTTCAGAAGTCATCATTAGGGCTGCAAGTCAGATCATCTGATATGAAAAATTTCAACTACATTGAGCTTGGATTAGGGTTTGGACCCTTCTGAAACTGAACAAATTTTCAACCCAACCTGACATAAGTTCACCCCTAATCATCATCATCATAATCTAAGCCTTGGCCCAACTATAAGGAGTACATGAATCCTGTTTCGCCATTCCATTTAGTTTCGTGCCTGTTTGGGAAGACTTCCATACAGTGGCTTTTGGCTTTGCAAGGTGGGCCTCACACAGAAGGCCTAGAAGCTATGTTTGGTGAAAAGACCTAGAAAGCCCCTATATGCTTTCATTTAGTCATGAAATCGACTTTCTGGTGAAGCTAGTTTTAGTAGCTTTTTCAAAGCGGCTTAGTGAGCAGCTTAATCAAAGCTGAAGCCCTTCCAATAGGGGTGCAACTTGGGTTGGTCCAAGTTAACATTTTACATTGATTCAGGCTCAGGCTTCAGGTCAAGCCCATTCAAAATTTGACAAAATCCCAACCCTATCCCGCCCAAGTTGCACTCCCATCTCCCAAACAGGTTCTTAGTGCCACATCCATTGTTAAATTTCAAGTTTAGAAATATGTGATTTATATATCACCGAAGGGGGCGTACTGGCCCCTGCTTTAGTTACATGTATTGCTGATGCGGATTTACTTGTTGTTTTGTCCTTTTTTTTAATATTTTTTCTGTTTCATAATCAGTGGTGTAGACAGAAATTTTTTCTAGTAGGGTCATACAACTTAAACCTTCGTAAATGTTATTCTTCTTGCATTTTTACATTTTCAACTGCCCAAGTTGTAGCTCATGGAGGCCTTTGTTTCCGTTTGAGAGGGCTTTCACACAGTGCCTTGTAGTGTTGTATGAGCCAAGAAACCCAGAAAGCCGTGAAGCCCTATTCGGTAAAATTCCGGAAAGCTGAATATAGGCTTACATGGGCCCAAAAATCAACTTTTCGATGAAGCTGGTGGGAGCTTCTTGGAAGCGGCTCTGTCAATGCAGATCAATCACCGCATAAACCACCCCAAACGGGCTTTTTACATACGTAGTATAAAAGTAAATTGGTCTAAAGTGCAAATAAAATGCCTAAATTGACCCCACACTTATTTTTTCATTTAACTTTACTGGGGTCAACATGGGAAAATGGGCTGAAAAGCCTGAAAATAATACATGAACTTCATTCTCTTTTTCCAACTTCAGTGGGGTCAATTGACCCCACTCAAATAAACATAGCTCCACCCCTGTTGATGATTGGCTACTTCTCTATGCTAATATTCTAATTTTGTCCTTGGGTATTAGGTTATGTTATGCTAGTTTGTTATGCACTTCTTTTATTTTGGCGGTTACATACTAGTGACCAGAAGAAATAGGTGGTTATACTTTTTTCGGATCCTTAAATATGGATTGTTGGTTCATTGACTCATTAGTTTCTCATCTACTTCTCTACTTCTCTCTCATACATCTTTAAGTAATTAATATATGCATGTAATTTCCTTGCCTAATAACTATACCTGTTATTGGCAAGACTTTCACCTCTTTGTGGGTTATTTGAAAGACGTGGCTCTTTTATTTTGAAAAAAAAATTTTGTGTTACCCTTTGATGGCCTTTCTTTGTAATGGGTTTGACTTAAACCCAGTTATGTTAATGGGATTATACCAACTATTTTTGCTAAACCCCATTTCTTCATTCTTACAGGTCTGCTGAAGTCACTATTGGTTACTGGAAATCTGCTTTGAATTGTAAGAACTACTTGATATCTATTTATCTTAATTATTTTTTTCTTTTTGTTTCAGTTATGAATTTTAATATGCTATGGAATGTGGAATTTGGAAAGATATTGAGCCAACAGACAAGATTTATCCTTGGGAACTAGTCCAGGGTTGGTGGGTTGAAAATCTTGGGAGGCTCTTATGTATGTTGGGGGAGGGTAACATGAGGGGTTGGCTCTCGGTTTAATACATAGGGAGGGTTTGATGTACTCTCATAGTTCTTTCCACTTTTTATTCTCATCAATTTCTATATGTTACTATCCGCCCTGCTCCACCACCCCCCAAAAAAATTAAATAAATAAATAAAAGAAGTTAGAATGTGGAGTTTGGGTACAGCATGATAGAGTAAACTTTGGTTTATGGTGTGAACTTGGAGATTTTGTGATATTTGACTTTGGGTTTCAACTGAAACCTTATGAATCCATCATTACTAAATGTCTCATTATATGCTTAGATGTCAACTAGCCGACTCCTGCTTCAACAATCCATAGATGATGCTCCGACTAGTACTGCAAATTGGACACTTGAGTTAGAAAACACATATATCGACATAATGGTGGATCATGTCAAAAAGGGAGACCGGAACACGACAACATTCTCGAAACCAGCATGGAGACAGATTCGTGAGGAGTTCTACATCCAGACAGGGAGGAAGTATGATCTAAAGCAGTTCAAGAACAAGTTCAACCTGTTGAGAGCACGTTATAGGGTTTTTAAGAAACTACTGACATTGCCCCCTGGCTTCAGTTGGGATCCAGTCCTGAAAACTGCCAGTGCCCCAGATGAC
Organism: Nelumbo nucifera; assembly: GCF_000365185.1. The sequence continues at coordinate 656,097 of NW_010729289.1, read as the reverse complement.
GTATGGGATGATTATATAAAGGTGGTTTCCATTTTGTCAACTAGTTTCTTTTAGTTTTTTATTAAATATGCAATAGGTTTTGATGTAATATTGTATTTAACCTATAGGATAATCCAGATGCAAAGAGATTCCGTAGAGCTGGCTGTCCCGAGTATGATCAGTTGGAGATCATATTTGGAGATGCAACTACATCAGGGAACACTGCATCTGCAAGCACACAGGATTTGCCATCCACTGATGATGATGTAGAAAAACGTGAAGTTGACATTCCCTTTGCATTACCTTTTTATGCTCCATTTGAGGCATGTATTACTTCCAATATGTCAGAGGATGTCGAGGGTGATCTAGATGATAACACCTGCCACCGGTCACGTACACCCTCTAGCACTCATCGAGGGAAGAGGGAACGGACCTTTGAGATGTCTGATGCTATCAAATTCATGGCCCAAGCATCTAATAGAAGGACAAATGCACTCATTGAGCGTGCTGAGAAGTATTCAATTGCAAAGTGCATTGAAATACTTGAGGGTATGGAAGGCCTTCCTATGCGAACTTACTTGAAGGCAACAAAGATGTTCCAGGAGAAGGGATGGAGAGAAACATTTATTGAGATGTCTGAAGATCGTAGGAAGGGTTGGTTGGAGGGGGTAGCGTCTGGAGAGATTTAAATTTGCTTAGCTTATGATTCGGAACCATAATTTTTTTTTTTTTTTCTTTTATGTTTAGTAACTTGTAATGTGATAAATGTGTTTTTCCTTCTCCAGATTGGTCATATCCTAGTGGATACATCTTGTTAGTTATATCTGTTTTCAATGGTTAAATTCATTGGACCATCTCATTTTCTTGTTTTAAAGGTTGGTGCATGTATATTCCTTTTTGCATGCAGTGTTGTATGACACATTTTTCTGTGGAATATGGATTAATGTGTCATTAATTTGTTGTTATTATTTTGTATGGGGTATCAATTGTTGGATTTTAATCTCATAAGAGATTAAATCCAATGGGCTTGATTGATCAATTATATGAGAAATTGCACCTGCATACTTGATTGAAAAATTAGCTTTTTTCTTATAAAACCCAATTTTGAACTTGTTCTATATTGAAAAATTATAAGCTTTGTTTTTAATATTTCAATAGGAGTTGATTTACATTCCTTATAAATAGTAGAGTATGAGGGTTTGATACCGTGCAACGCATGTACACGCACGCGCGCGCGTGTGTGGGGGTTTGGTGCGTTGCTGACCGTTGATCATCGTTGATGAGATCAACGGTCACGATTCGATCGGGTGTGATCAAGAGGCACAATTCAAAGTTAACAGTCATTAACTGTTAACTACTTTTTAAACAGTCACAATGTTTGAAATTGTGATTGTTCAAGGTGCCTTCTCTAAACCAACACCTACCTTTTCTTCATACCTCTTCATAAACTATTTAAGGAGCATGAATCAGACTCCTAAAACACACATTTTCGAAATCCACTGTCTTTCTCTCTCTCATTCTGGTTTGCTACAGTCTCACAAAATGTTTCTCTGGAGATTCTTCAACTTTGCTAGTTGTAGATTCTCGCCCAAGGCTCTGTTGTATCCTGGAACGAATTTGCTTGTAACCTAACAATAAATTCAGTGAAATTGAGTGGGGGCAAATAACGTTTTAAAGACAGTGTCTTCAGACGCGCCTCAGAGCTTATCCTCCAAAGTTACAGCGATCCCATTTTCCAACAATTTTAGAACGTTATTCTGCAATGGAAGCAGAAACAAGCATGACTTTGATCAAGATGATGAATCAAGATCTTGTTCGACTAGACTAGTTCGATGGAGCAGACTTCAGCCGATGGCAAGACAAGATGATCTTTTTTCTGACCACACTAAAACTATACTATCTACTAGACCCGAATCTGCAATCACTTCCTGAACCCACTGACAAAGACTTAGAAAAACTAAAGAAGGAAAGAGCAAAACGAGAAGAGGACTCACTTCTGTGCCGAGGACACATACTGAATGCCTTATCAGACTGGCTCTACAACTTCTACAAGGAACTTACATCTCCAAAAGAAATCTGGAAGGTCCTGGAATTTAAATACAAGGTGCAAGAAGTAGGTACGAATAAGTATCTTATTGCAGAATACTTTGACTTCACCATGAACGACCATAAACCCACTAGAGCAAGTTCACGAACTACAGGTGATAGTCAACAAAATTCGATCCCTTGACATCATCTTTCCTGAATCTTTCAAAGTGGGAGCAATCATTGCCAAACTTCCACCCTCTTGGAAGGATTACAGGAACAAGCTTCTGCACAAGACTGAAGAACTTACCTTGGAGCAAATTCAGCAACACCTTTGTATTGAAGAAGAGTCTCGGATTAGAGACAGTAGGGATAAAACCCTGGCCGGTATGTTGAACTATAAGGTCAATTTTGTGGAAAACGAATTGAAGAAGACTAACCTTGCATTACAAGTAAAGAAGGATGGGAATTTCAAGAAAAACAACAATAAGAAAGGATCCTGCTATGTTTGTGAAAAGAAAGGGCATTATGCCCGAGTCTGCCGACATCGGAAAGGCGGAACCAAGTCTGCAAACATGATAGAAGACAATCTAGTGGCCATGATTACTGAAATCAACATGGCAGAATCGTCTTTTGGATGGTGGTTTGATTCAGGTGCCACAATCCATGTTTGCAAGGACAAGTCCTTGTTCAAGACATATGAAGAAGTGACTGATGGCCAGAAGGTACAGATGGGAAATCGAACATGTGCCAAAGTTGCTAGAAGAGGCAGCGTAGAGTTGAACTTCACCTTCGGAAAGACACTGACTCTCCTRAGTGTTCTCCATGTTCCTGACATTAGAAAGAATTTGGTCTCAATAAATCTTGTCTGTAAGAGGGGATTTAAAGTTGTCTTTGAATCTGACAAACTAATCCTATCCAAGAATGGGATGTTTGTTGGAAAGGGATATGGTTGTAATGGAATGTTCAAATTAAGTATTAATGAAGGAAAAATTTCTGCTTATATTGTTGATTATTTATCTTTATGGCATGATAGATTAGCATACTTGAATTTTAAATCCATAAAGAACATGAGCAAACTTGGTATAATTTCTTACAGTAATGAATCAATTGAAAAATGTGAGATATGTGTAAAATCTAAAATTGCTAAGAAACCTTTCCCTAGTATTGAGAGAAATTCTCAACTTCTAGAACTAATYCATTMTGACATCTGTRAACTYAATGGTGTATTAACTAGAGGAGGTAAGAGATACTTCATAACATTTATAGATGACTTTTCTAGGTACACTTATGTCTACCTTATGAAAACTAAGGATGAAGCCTTTGACA